>CABHPQ010170052.1:60303-73957 GCA_902168405.1 Peromyscus aztecus
GAAAGAAAGAAAGAAAGAAAGAAAGAAAGAAAGAAAGAAAGAAAGAACCCATAAAGGCATAGGCACAGCACCTGCTTTTTAAATATAACCAGCGCCATATCCTTACCTGCCATGTCAGAATTGACCCTGACAGGGCTTGAGGCCCCGGAGCTGTCTAACATCATGACCCCAGGCTCTAGGTACAGCCCACTCCAGCCTGCCTTTCCCCTCTGATGCCCACGGTCTCTGTGAGAAGACATCACCTCCTCCCCACCCCCTTCCACCACCCGCCAACAGCCACGGTGTTGGCTATTTATGAACTGCCAACAGCCCTCCTTGATCAATAAAATTTCATTACTAGACACAAAGTCGGAGGATCAATGAACTTCCCGAGAGGACATTAATGTCTGGGCTGGCATTTCTAATGACGAGAAATGAGCGTCGAACCCTGGGGAGTCTTTTGTGGAGGGTGCAGCTCCACCAAAGGTGACGAGAACAACCTGTTATTGAAGAGAGCAGAGCGGGGGTGGGTCTGCAGCCCAACCCTCACAGAGGACATGTGGCAATGTCTGAGGAGTGTTGACGGTCACATCCAAGAGTGACACTGGAACTAGAGGCCAGAAGAACTGCATCATCCTATAACGCTCAGGTCAGGACAGACTGACACGACAAACGGTTACCAGCCCAAAGCCTGAGAAGCCCTGCAGGAGGTACAGGGGAGGCTCTTCAATAGCTAGGCTGCTCCCACACAAATGTGCTACTTTAATGAGATGTGGGCAAACAAGACAGAACAGACCACTAGTCTATAGAAACCTTAAAGAAATCAGGCCAGGAGCATGGGGACCTGAGTTCAGATCTATCTCCAGTACCCCAGAAAAAAGCCAGACATGCTCTTGTAACCCTAGCACTGGGGACATGGAGGCGGGAGAGTTGTTAAACCTGTTAGCCAGTCAGCCAAAATGACAGGTGAGCTCCAGGTCCACAGGTTCAGTGCGAGACCCTGCCTAAAATCTAAGAAGGAAAGAGAGGAGAGAGACAACTGATGTCAACTTCTGGCCTCTCCACACGTGCACCTGTGTGCACGCACACTCAGATACACATGTGCACACGCGGATATGTACACACACAAATAAAAAGGGAAATCGGGACAGGTACAGAATGTACTGATGAACACAACGGTTTAGAATGCGTGCTCTCCCACTGATGTGCACTTGCATTTCAAGCTTGAATTTGGAGAAGACCTAAGTGGCTGCCCAGGGGGGATGCTCATGCGCTCTCCCTTAACGGGTGGTGAGTGATAGAAACTGAACAAAGGAAGGGCACAAAAGCGGTCCTGAACACAGCCAAGCTGGCTCCGATGATCCGTGGAAATCCTCTGTAGCCCGCACCCACAAACGCTGTCCTGGACCAGTCACAATCTGCACCTCTGATGGCAAGCCGAGTGCTTAGTCAAGAAGATCCCCATTTCCGCAGTCCTCCCCTCTCTCCACAGCCACACTTAAGACCAGAAAGAACTGGCAGAGATGTCTCAGCTGGCACATGGGGAGGCTTTGACAAGGGGCAAAACATCTTCTACGCTAGCTTAGAGGCTGTGCTCCATGGCCGAGGAAGCGGAGGTTTGGGCACTAAATATTAAACTCTGAAAACAGCCCATTTTCATAAATAAATAAACAAACAAACAAACAAGATTTACCACAGAGGCAGGAAAGGTTACCACTGGCAGATACTGGAGTCAGGTGGACACCTGCAGGCTGTAGCAAATGCCAGCCAGGAACAGGCAGAGCCCGGAAGGGGCATGTTGCCTCAGCTCTCCAGTGCTGGATCACTGGGCAATGCCGGTGTGGGCTCCTAGCGCCCTCTGCTGGCTGGCAGGGGACAGGTGTGTGTGGTAAGGTCTATGTGTGCCATTGGCTTCTTTCTCTGGAAAGTGACCTAGGACCTGTACTAGTAGGATGGATAACCCTTATTCTTCAGGCCAGTGGACAGCGAGGAACCCCAGGAAGCCAATGGGAAGCAGGTCAGGCCTTGCAACAAGCTGGCTCCTCTGGTGCTCTGCTCTCCCCCATCTGCCCTATCCTTCAACATGGAACCCCCATTACAAAGAACAGGACTTAAGCAAAGGTTGAATGTGCCCCTGTCCCATGCACCATCCCAGAATGACTGTTACCTTTATTGAAGAACATGGAAGCCATCTGTCCCATTTCCACCCGGTCTGTGATTTCAAAAAGGTTGGCTGATGAACGTCTCTCTGTGGAGCCAGAACAGAGAGGAACGTGGTTGTTCACCAGAAGAGCCCTGAGGGGGGCTGCTTGAATGCTGGGAATTCTCTAGAATGAGTAAATCTCCAAGCTTCTCCAACTTTTGAAGCTTTCTCTCCCCTCACTACTGGTCTCCACACAGCTAGTTAGGTGCTCTTCTACTGAGCTACGTTTCCCAAGCATTTGAATCTTCTAAGTTTTAGTCTTCTAATATTTTTTTTTATTTAACTTTATGTGCACTGGTGTGAAGGTATCAGATCCTCTAGAACTGGAGTTACAGACAGTTGTTAGCTGCCATGTAGGTGCTGGGAATTGAACCCAGGTCCTCTGGAAGATCAGCCAGTGCTCTCAACCGCTGAGCCATCTCTCCAGCCCCCTTAATCTTCTAATATTTCTTGCTTCAAGCATTCGAAGTTTTTTATTTATTTAATTATTTGTGTGTGTGGTGCTGGGGATGAAGCCTAGAGCCTGGGGCACAGGAGGAAAGTGTATTACCAACAAGCTGCATCCCCAGCCCCAACTCTAAGGAAAATTCAGGCATTGCTCCTATGGGGACAGCAGGCCTGCCCCTCACTGACCAGTGCAGGGATGAGACAGTGACATCAGGGGATGTGTGTTAGGCGGGGGTGGGGGCGGGGTGAGAGGATGAAGTCAGAGAAGCACGTGGATGCAGGCAGACCCTGACTATTTCAGTAATGGTAGAAGGATGGGAAACTGAGGCACAGAGCTCAGATAATTGCCAAGTTATACACAGGAGGCAGAGCCAGCAGAGGCCAGGCCTATGTTCAGCATCCCCAGGCCTATGTTCTGGTACTGTACTCCACAGGCCTATGTTCTGGTACTGTACTCCACAGGCCTTCTAAACTGACGCTTCAGAGGATGTCTGCAGGGAAACTCCCCAGGAGCCTCTCTGCAGAGACAGGGAGCTCTGCTGACCAGGGGGAGGTGCAGAGCTTGCCCAGCAGCCCAAGACTTACGCACAGACAGGATGGGTCGTTTCTCCGCCCGCTCATAGTTGTCTTGGGTGAGGATGTCACTGTCTGAGGCCGTGGAGGAGTCTTCCTCTTCCTCTTCCTGGGAGGCAGTAGAATGGAGAGGAGGAGGAGGAGGAGGAGGAGGAGGAGGAGGAAGAGGAGGAGGAGGAGGAGACAAGGAGAGAGATGACTGCACAGTGGCCCTTCCCTGGCTCATTCTCCCCAGAAGGGGTCCCTTGGAGACTCCTGTCACATCAGAAGGTGGAGACAGCAGAGCTCCTGGGACAAAGGTTCAGAATGACTGAGTGACTCCAGATGGCTGTGTTGGGGACCAAGGTTGCAGTGGTTGCAGTGCTAAGACAGCAACCGCTGTGTGTGTCCCTTGGCTTTATGTGGCTACTTAGCTGTGGCCCTGGAACACGGGCCAGGGCTGCTGGAGAGAAGCCTGCTGAGACTGCCTTGGGTACACAACTTAACAGAGGCCCACCTGAGGACGAGGGCAATGCACACACCTTGTGAGTCTCCATCCTCTTCCAGCGGAGCTGGGCATTGGCTGCAGCCATGGCCTCCATCACAAAGGTGGTTGTCACAAAGCTGAGGGGGAAGCCACATGTTAACGGTACGGAGAAGGCTGCAGGAAATACAATCTGATCCAAGCAACAACCCCACAGCATTCTCTCCTCTGAGAGCTGTTCCCTACAGTATTCTGGGATGGTACTCCTTGGCCAAAATCCATGGTTTTGGGCCAGTGAGATGGCTCAGTGGGAAAAGGTGCTTGTTGCCAATCTTGACAGTCTGAGCTGATCTTAGGGACCCATCTGATGGAAGGAGAAAACCCATTCCTACAGGAACATGCACGCACATACACACTAAACAGACGTAAAAAAGAAATTAAAGTGTCAGTGTGCACACCAAACGATTCGTTTTTCCTTAAAGTCACCACCGACATCAGACTCTGTCTCCTGTGCACAGAGACAGGGTGTGGGAGATGCAGATGGGGGGTGTGCTGGCTGGCCTCGTGCCAACTTGACACAAGTTAGAGTGAACTGAAAGGAGGGAGCCGCAATGTGGAAATGCCTCCGAAAGACCTGCCATTGTGCATTTTCTTTCTTTTTTTAAATAATTTATTTTTATTTTATGTGTATTGGTGTTCCTATATGTATGTCTGTGTGAGGGTGCCAGATCCCCTGGAACTGGAGTTATAGACAGTTGTGAGCTGCCATGTGGGTGCCGGGAATTGAACCCAGGTCCTCTGGAAGAGCAAACAGTGCTCTTCACCTCTGAACCATCTGTCCAGCTTCCTGTAGGACATTTTCTTAATTAGTGACTGATTGGGGAGGACCCAGCCCATTGAGGGTGGTACCATCCTTGGGCTGGTTCTGTAAGAAAGCAGGCTGAGCAAGCCATGGGGAGCAAGCCAGTAAGCAGCACCCCTCCATGGCCTCTGCATCAGCTCTTGCCTCCAGGTTCCTGCCCTGCTTGAGTTCCTGTCCTGACTTCCTTCAGTGATGAACTGTGATGTGGAAGTGTAAGCCACAACTTCCCCAACTTGCTTTGATCATAGTGTTTCATCGTAGCAATAGGAACCCCAACTAAGACAGAGGGTGACTCCTTAAGCTGGGGAGGGGTGACAGGCGGGTGACGCAGCCCTGCTACCCAGAAAGGCCTGCTGGGGCCAACACCAAGTGGTGCTCTGAGGTGGCAGGCTGACTCACAAGGGGGCCGCTAGAGTGTCTGGAAGGACAGCAGGCAACTGTCACTTCTTGCCAGAACACAGCCCGTGGCCAGCTTTTCCACTATTACACATTAGTGTCAGGGCCATGGGAATGGAGGTCTGCAGATGCACCTCAACTCTGGAATCCACCCTTTTCCTCTGGCAGCCCTTTCATTTCCTAAATAATTTGGCTCATTTTTAAATAAGCTTGTATTCCAGTTTCTCTAAAGGGAGACTGGGAAATGGTACCAGACACTTGCCCACAGCCTACAGGGCAGCCAGAATGCACTATGCTCCCATTCACAGCGGATACAGGGTGCTGTCCTTAGCTGCTGCCCTTAGCTGCTGCAATCCGGGGCACAAATCTACTTGGGCCAGCATCTGTCTCCCTGTTTTTGAGGCCAGCACGGCTGTATCCCCACACCCTCCAGTACTGATATCAGCCAGCAGTAAATGCTCAGCCCTGCAATCAGGTGGGAAAGGACCTACTGAGCTGCTCAGAGTTAAGTCCTCATCCCTCCACCAGAGGGTAAGGGATGGGAGGTGGGCAGCCAAGCCTGAAGAAGCCCCAGAAAGGGTTCTCATTATCTTGCCTAACTGAATCTTCTAAGGACTCCGCATTTCCATGTCTTATTGGAAGCAAAGCTGAAATCAATCTTAATTAAGACACAAGAAAGCTTCTTATGGTTGCACAAAGCCAACTCATTGATCACATTCAAACATAAATGGGCTTAGCAGAGAGGGGGCATGGCGGCCCCTACCTGGATGGCCTCCAACAATCACTTCCCAGTCAGATGGCTGCCTGTGCTGAAGGGCCTTTAAAGGGGACACAGTGACATAAGGACAAGGACCCTGAGAGCATGAAGTACGTAATGAGCCAACAGCACTCTGAGGTTCACCCCAAGGTTCCCCAAAATAAGTGCACAAAGAAACCCAGAACCTTGGGTGTGACCCCCTCCCAAGAACCTCTTCTGGGTGTTTACTTCAGTCTTTGCCTGTTTCTTTCTTTCTAGGGTGCCCTTCCCCTCAAACCTTTGATGTGGTACAGCCCCTCTCCATACCCCTACACCCTGGGCCCTGCTCACCTCCCCACCTCCCCACCCCCCCAGCCCTCTCTTCAGCTATGCTTTATCTTTTTCTCTTATCAACTTGCAACTTGCTCTACACCTTATGGATGGCCTTCCCTACTCCGCCCCCACCCTGATGTGGTCAAGTTTACAAGGGCACAGAGATCTTCGCCTTATTGAATGGAAAGTCCCAAACACCGAGGATGGTGTAGCAGAAGTCTCTCAGGGGAGGTAAAGTTTCCCTCCCACTTTCTTTGTGTGGGGGGTATCTACTCTGTAGCTGAGGACGACCTCCTCCTGATCGTCCTGCAGCTGTCCCCCAGCCCTCCCCCGCCACGTGCTGGGATTACAGGTGTGCACCACCCCACCTGGCTCCCTTCTGTTTTTAAGATTTTATTTTTTTTTATGTTTTTTGCCTGCATGTATGTATGTGCACCATAAAAACTGCATTGCCCATGGAGGTGAGGGCATCGGACCCCTGAACTGGAATTGCAGGTGGTTGTTAGGCCCTGTGCAGATGCTAGGAACCGAACCCAGGTCCTCAGCAAGAGGGACAAGGGCTCTAAACTGCTGAGCCATCTCTCCAGCCCCCACTCCCAGGTCTTTAACACGGATTCCTACCTAGTGGAGGAGGGTGGGCTTGCCTCTGAAGTCCCACCGTGATGGGACTTCTCAGTGATACTAGAATCTCTGAAAGGAGGCACCAGCTGCTGACTCCTTCAACATCTGGTTGACAAAGCAAGTGTTCCTGAAGGCCTGGGCAGGTGGGGTGGACACAAGGCAGGTCCTTAAAAAACTGATTGCCCCTGTATGAGTGTATATGTATATGTGTGTATAAGCATGCATACATACATGCATGTGTATATATATGTATATATGTATACATGTGTATATGTGTGTGCCTGGGTGCTTTTCATTTACTTGGTTGCTGTGGGATGTTCTGTATGGCAAATGTGTTGCTAATAAATCACTGATTGGCAGTGGCTAGGCAGGAAGTATAGGCGGGGCTAACAGAGAGAATTAAAAGAACAGGAAGGCAGAGGGAGTTACTGCTCTGCCAGCCAGCCGCCAGGACAAGCAGCTTGTAAAGATGCCAGTAAGCCACGAGCCATGTGGCAAGGTATAGATTTATAGAAATGGATTGATATAAGATATAAGAACAGTTAGCAAGAAGCCTGCCACGGCCATACAGTTTATAAGCAACATAAGTCTCTGTGTTTACTTGGTTGGGTCTGAGCGGCTGTGGGACTGGCAGGTAAAAGAGATTTATCCTGACTGTGGGCCAGGCAGGAAAACTTAAGCTACAAATGGCGCTAGAACGTGGGGCAGGAATTTCCACTTAAGACCTGAGAAAGCGTAAAAAGAAGATTCTAAAATGGAGCTAAAACAGCTTCCTAGTTGTCTTTCTCAAGTTAGCCACAGCCTGCAGGTTTGAGCTACTTGTGGGTTCCTGGCCTGTGCACTAGACCTGCAGTATGGCGGGAATGAGGCCTCTGCAAGTGGCACATTAAGCTGCGTGGTGGTACAAAACAAAAAAAAGAGGTTTCTGGGCTATACGCTGCTTTGAAAGAAGCATAGACCCACGAAGGCTCCCAGAGCTGGTGGTAAACATATCACTGCCATGTTGGGAAGCTGAGGTGGGCGGAGCCAGCAGCCACAGCACCTTTTCAGTCTTAGAATGCTGCAGTTTAAAGTAACCGGTTCACAATAAGACAGATTCAGATGGAACAAGACTTTAAATGCTTTAAAATGTGTGTAAAAATGTACGTAGGCTTCAAAGAGAGATAAAAAGGAATATATACAGTTATATAAAGAAATAGTTTTGAAAAAATGAAGTCTTTAAAGAGACAGTAAAGGTAGTATAAAATATAAGCCACGTAAAGATGGATATCACACAGAGAATCTGCATTGTGTTGTCTTTGGGATTCTTAACTGCAGAGAGATATTTGATTGTAAAGGAAGCTGAGTTAAACCAATATGTATATTTTAAAGATACCTTGACTTCAAAATTTGGATGTAAGGATATGTTACTTTGGAAAGGAGGCTCTGATTTTGTTTCCACAGAAAGCCAGAGGCTATGGATTTGTTCCAGATTAAGATACATCAGGTTTGACCAGCCAAGACCACCTGAAAGGTCTCCGATGACACCATGGCTCAGATGATCCAACATCCAGAACCGTTTCAAGGCAACTGGCTCAGACGATACACCCTCACGGACTACTCCATGATCCTAAAATTTTCTTTGTGTCCCCATAAGATACAGCGCCCCCCTCCAGCAGGAAGCAGTAAGAGAAGCTACGCCCAAATTCCCAAATTATATGTAATTTACTTTAAGGTTAAAACCTTCCTTTTTGAAAAAAAAAATGGGGGAAGTGCTGTGGGATGTTCTGTATGGCAAATGTGTTGCTAATAAATCACTGATTGGCAGTGGCTAGGCAGGAAGTATAGGCGGGGCTAACAGAGAGAATTAAAAGAACAGGAAGGCAGAGGGAGTTACTGCTCTGCCAGCCAGCCGCCAGGACAAGCAGCATGTAAAGACGCCGGTAAGCCACGAGCCATGTGGCAAGGTTTAGATTTATAGAAATGGATTAATTTAAGCTATAAGAAAAGTTAGCAAGAAGCCTGCCACGGCCATACAGTTTGTAAGCAACATAAGTCTCTGTGTTTACTTGGTTGGGTCTGAGCGGCTGTGGGACTGGCAGGTGAAAGAGATTTATCATGACTGTGGGCCAGGCAGGAAAACTCAGCAACACTTGGTGAATTATTTTAAGCAAATCCTAAACTGCAAACTGATTCTCCAGCGGCCTTCATGTCTGCTAGACTCCTCTTCGGTGGCTAGGTGCTGTTTTCTCAGAGAGCAAGGACTGATGGTTAAAGAGATAAAATTCAGAACAGGGAAGCTGAGTCTGCCAGGACTAGCTGACCAGCACCTCGTGAGATAGCCCAAGGCCTTGCTGGTGTCCTGGCTTAACTGTTCTCTTAGCAGGAAGCCCTGGTGACCTTTGGAGCTATTTTCTTGGCTCTGGGCTATAGTAGAATATTATTTTAAGGTGTGTTACTTTTGTTTATGCTGCATTTGTTTAACTCTGTGAAGCTGTGTTACTTTGTCTGTCTAAAACACCTGATAATCTAATAAAGAACTGAATGGCCAATAGCAAGGCAGGAGAAAGGATAGGCGGGGCTGGCAGGCAGAGAGACTATATAGAAAAAAAAAAAAAAAGAGAGAGAGAGAGAGAGAGAGCTAGGAGCCAGAAGGAAGAGGACTCCAGGGGCCAGCCACCCAGCTACACTGCAAGCCACAGAGTAAGATTTACAGAAGAGAACAGGAAAAGCCCAGAGGCAAAAGGTAGATAATTTAAGTTAAGGAAAGCTGGCTAGAAACTAAGCCAAGCTAAGGCCAGGCATTCATAATTAAGAATAAGCCTCCATGTGTGATTTACTTGGGAGCTGGGTGGCGGGCCCCCCAAGAGACAAAAACAACCAACACCACTGAGCCAACTAGCTTAGGACCCACTTCCCTCCACACATGGGAAACAGCAATCTTTTACCCCCCAAAAGCTTTGGGGTAATTAGGAGACATTCAGGCTCCCTGGGTGTACTTCCTCTAGTTCTGTCCCCAGCCCAAGGACGTGGCAGCCCACCCCCCACCCCCACAGCTCTTACCTCATGAAGCCCAGGAATACCAGCAGGATGAGGCTGACGAGCCACCCGGCGGTGGCAAAGGCCTTGGGCATGGTGAGTGCGCCCGTGCCCACAATGAGGTTAAACATGTACACCAGCCCGACCTGGAACCAACAGGAGCGACATTCAGCCAGGGGATTAATTAACGTAAGGACAGCTCTGGGTGACATCACAACTGTGGAGGCCTTCCTAGGTCTTGACCAGGGAGACGGGAGGGGCAGCACCTGAGTCCTGAGGAGCCAGGCTCTGTAGCCGGGCATTGGAAGGCCAAGCATTGGCATGGACACCCAGAGACTGACAGCTGAGACCTCCATTCTTGTCCATGTAAGTCTGTTTCTGACCTCCAAAGGCAGCTGTGCTCTGCTCAACCTGGCTGGGGCTTCCTGAAGACAGAGTGCCCCAGGTAGGACCCTGGCACAAGGCTGAACAAGACCACTGACCTCTAGAAAACCTCCTGGAGATGGCTGATCCCTGGACTCCCTCTTCTGCACCAATCCTTGCCCCTGCCCACTGGGCAGCAACATCCACACACCACTGGACTAAATCGTTCTCCCTACACCAACTTCAGGATTGTGCTGTTTGGTTTGAGACAAAGCCTTGTGATGCAGTCCTGTCCGGCCTAGTGCTGTATAGCCCAGGCTGGCCTTAAACTCAGGACAATCTTTCTGCCTTAGGCTTTCAAGTCTCGGGATTACAGTCATGCATCACCTCACCACAGCTAACAACCAAATTTAGGATTTAAAACGGTAATAGCAAAACCTGGAATAGGGCCAGAGAGGGCGCAGAGGGTAAAGGTGCTTGCTGCCAAGCCTGACAACCTGAGTTCAATCCCCAGGACCCACATGGTGGAAGGTGAGAACTCCCGCAAGTTCTCTAACTGCCATCCATTTGAGTGTGTGCAATATGCACACACATACACATACTACATAAATAAATAAAAATGTAAAAACTTGACACACAATTCACATGCATTGCTATAAAATTTAACTCAAAAGACATCACCAGACCCTGCTCAGGTTATCTTGGGCATGAACTTCTGAATTCTAAGTCTGACTTTTACAAGGGACTGTGACTGTCTATAGCAAACACACGTTTACCTGGGCTGGGGTCAGTTTCATCACTGGCACTTTGAAGCCGGTGTGTACCTGGCTAGGATAAATTAGCTAGCTCAGTTCTGATCATTCCCTCATTACTGAGCCTCCAGCGGGCCAGGTCCTGTGCTTGGAGATGGGGATTCAATGGCACTAGACAGACGCACCCCTTCACCTGATAAAGCTATAGACTACAAAGGAGAGATGGTGGGGACGGTGACGGTGACTACTGTGTGAGAGAAATGGAATGAAGAGAAGAAGCGTAGCTTTGTTACAGGAGATGAGGTAAAGTACTTTAAGCAAGTGGTACTCAGCTGGCTCTGGTGGCCCACTCCTGTCATCCAGCACTTGGGAGTCTACGAGAGGAGGGACACAGGCCTGGCCAACCTAGGTTTCACAGTGAGCTACTGAAAAAAAAAAAAAAGAAGAAGAAGAAGAAAACCCCAAGCTGATGAGACAGCTCAGCAGGTATGAGCGTGTATGGAGAAGCCTGACAGCCTCAGTTTGATCCCCTGAACTGTGTAACGGTGGAGAGAACCAACTCCCAGAGCTGTCTTCTGACCTCCACACACACACACACACACACACACACACACACACACACGGGCTGCATCACGTGCACATCCCCCGCTGTGTGCCTCTCTCCTTCAGGAGGAGAAGAAACAGTACAAAGGAAGAGGTGAACGGAAGGGACTCCCAGGTACAGAGTCTGCAGCGGGAGGTGGAGGGTTGAAGGGCCTCGGATGTGAGGGTCAATGGAGCACTGACAGACGGTTGGGGGTAAGTGCCATGGACAGACAGACAAACAGACAGCTTGCTGAGGGCTCTGAAGAGAAGAATCAGGGCCCCCGTGGCATGAGTGGGGGTGGTTTCCCAGTGTAGCCTGCGGCCAGGCTCTCTGACTGCCATGCTGGGGACAGAAAAAGGGGTGGGGACTGTATGGCCACCCATACTTCCAGTTTTGATCTAACTCATGTCCTTAGGTGAGACCCTGGCACTTGGAAGTCTGTTAGCTAGGGATTCACAATGTCCAGATCTATTGGGGGTGGGCGCACACTGCAGAACTGTGGCCTGAGCAACAGCTGGAATCTAACATTGCAGTCTTACAGGTGTCTGCAGGGCTTTCTGGAAGCCATATAGTGGCTGAGGTAAGTGAACCAAGCCATGGGGGATACAGAAAGTGTCCTTCCTCATGGAAGTGATGGAGGTGCCATGGTTTGGAGGGATTTAAGTAGGTGTGAGGGGCAAGACAGTGCAGGGGCTCCTCCATCTTGTATTCTTGCTGAGGCTGTTTCCAGGTTTAAACAGAATCTGATCTCCTGGATGGAGAATCCCATGGAAAACTACCCAACTCTGTTCTAGGAACCAAAGGTCAGGATGTCCTAACTAACTTATCTTAGCCTTTGTTAACACTGTTTGTTTATGCGGAACCTCCTGCAGATAGCCGCTTATCTTGGGGTCTGTTAAAACTGCTTACGCCATGAGCCCCCCACCCCCAGCTGAGTGAGATGTCTAGATGAGGTCTCTGCCCTTAAAAATCCCATGTTCTGGACGTGGGCCACACTTAAAGTCTCCCCACCCCTACCCCCAAGACTTGGGTGTGGTCCTAGCCAGCTGGAACAAAAACTTTCAATTGGTTATACACTGTGTCTGAGTGGTCATCTCTGGTGGGCTCCCCGTAATAGGGCGCTAACAACAGATCCCAGCTGACCCCTAACATCTTCTGGATTCTCTGCAGTTTCGCTCTCCACCTACCACTGTTCCAAGGAGCACTAAGCAGGGGTAAGAACTTTATGAAAACAGTCTGGGTGAGGCTTCTCACGCTGGAAATAAGGAGAAGACAGGGGCTTGAAGAGAGTGACACTGGTTAGGCGAAAACTTCATGGGAGAATTAAGAAGTTGAAGAAGCATTTGGAGAAGCTGGGCTCCTTTAATCCCAGCACTCGGGAGGCAGAGGTAGTGGATCTGTGAGTTTGAGGTTAGCCTGGTCTACAGAGTGAGCTCCAGGACAGCCAGGGCTACACAGAGAAACCCTGTCTTGAACAGACAGACAGACAAAGAAGTATTTGTAGGGTTGGAGAGATGGTTCAGAGGTTAAGAGCACTGGCTGCTCTTCCAGAGGACATGGGTTTGATTCCCAGCACCACATGGCAGCTCACAACCATCTATAAATTCAGTTTTGGGGGAATCTAATACCTTTACCTGGCTTCTGTAGGAACCATAATCATATGATGCACATATATACATTTAGGGAAAACACATAAAATTTTTAATTAAAAAAATAAACTAAAGAATAGAAGTTGTCTTGCTTTGTTGCTATTTTTAGGTCCATAGTAAACACTGTGTGTCCATTGGGAACTCAGAGAGCCACACAGGGCAAGGCAGGATTTCTTTGCCATCTGCAGGCCTCAGCATTCTGGTAACATATTAAATCCTCTTTCTTGCTGGGTGGTGGTGGCACATGCCTTTAATCCCAGCACTTGGGAGGCAGAGGCAGGCGGATCTCTGTGAGTTTGAGGCCAGTCTGGTCTACAGAGAGAGATCCAGTACAGCCAAGGCTACACAGAGAAACTGTTTTGAAAAACAAAAACAAAAAAAAAAAAAAAAAAAAAAAAAAAAAAAAAGCATATCCTCTTTCCTTACTTTTGGGAAAGGTACTCAGTGAACACTGGCCATGAGGAACAGGCAAAAGGAAGCCATTCTCAACTTAGCCACAGGCCAGATCAAGAGGAACTGTGGAAAGGGGAAAAGGGGTCACATGACATTGGGGAGGTGACCTCCTTGGAAGGGTGGCAGAGAGTGGAGGAGTAAGTCCCTGCTGTGTTCTCTTTGGATAAACTTACACATGCAGGCTCACCGGGCTCCTCTGGCTGAACTAGGGGAGGCACAG
>CABHPQ010170053.1:0-29378 GCA_902168405.1 Peromyscus aztecus
CCACAACAGACCAAAGTACCGATACCACCAGAGTCCTGCATGGTGGTGAACCAGTGAGTTTTACTGGGGTTACTTACAGGAGTGTGGGTGAGGGGTCACTTACAGGGGCAGAAATGACTCATATGACTCACCAAGGCCCACCCCAGCATGGATGACAGCTCACGACGCTGGAAAACCTGAAGCACACTGCACAGCCTGCAGGCAGTCGACAGGTCGTAAAGTGTCCCTTCCAAGTGACTGGTCTAACTCTGACAGGCAGCTCTCTCTGTTGGTTTCTTGTCACAGCTTGGCTTATCTGAGAGTCGTCTTCTGCTTAGCTGGTCGGAGTCGTCTTTGCAGCTTTTATTGCTGACTCTAGCAGGGAGGAGCCGAGTGAATCTGGTCAGTTTCAGGGACTTCCAGGAGCTATTTATACCTTCCTGTTTAAAGAGCTTCCCTGGAGGATGGAAGGTTTCAATCTCAGTTTCTTAGTAATGTTTACCAGAGTTAAGAGTAATTGCTGAATGCATAACTTAAGGGTACCTTTAAGTGACACACTCTTCACAATCTCTGCTCCCCACGTTATCCTGTCTACACACACACACACACACACACACACACACACACACACAATTACACACAGTTTTCGCATTGTAGCCTTGCAAGTATTAGAAACATTTCTCCTACTGCCTTGCTATACAGAAGCAAGTATAATTTCTTAGTAAGTAAGTTTCTTTGAAGGAAACTTACTTTCCTCAAGGCAAGTATGTAGACAAAGTCTTTAATTAAACAAACAAACAAACAAAGTAAGTGGAAGTGTTTTCTGATGCTGCTGATTTTGAAGAAGGTTTTCCAAAGCCATCAATATCTACTATGGAGGAATCAGAAATCACTTCCTATTACTCTATCCCCCCAAATCATTCTAAAATCCATCTTAGTGCTCTCAAAAGACTCAGCCCCACCAGAACTGGGGGAGCAGAACCAGGAAACATGTCTAATATGACTCCTCAAGTCATGGTATCTGGAGAAACCAATTGACTACCAAATGAGCGAACTCTTAATTTCCTTTTTTTTTCTAAATCAACCACAAGAAAGAAAAACCCTTAAGGGATCATTAGATTCCATTTTTATGCTACTTTTCTTTGCATCATAACCTTAACTGCCCTTGCAACTCTGAACACGTAAAATGATGTCCCATTACAAATGCTGAATGACCTGTCTCTGTTCACAAACTGTCAGATGGGTCTCAAGTAGTTTACAAATCTTATTAACAGTTTCTATCTTAACTAAAATCACAGAATGTAATCCTGCCTTCCTGGGTGTATTACATACAGTAGAGAGTAGGTTTAGGAAGGGAGGAAGGGAGGAAAGGAGAAAGGGAGGAGGGAGGGAGGGAGGGAGGGAGGGAGGAAGAGGAAAAGAAAAGCTTTTCCGGGGAATGTGATAATCAGGTCAAACAGTGCTTTAGCGTCTGGGCAGCCCTGGAGTAAGGTCCAGCTCATCACACACAACATCACACACAACCCTATCACCCTCATTAGTGTTGATGCAGAAACCAGGGCCTCCAGAGATGAGGAAACCTGTTGGTACTGGTTCTTCTCCTCAGTGCTGTGACATTATCTGGTGGCAACCACATAAGGGCAGGGGTGCGTCATGATGGGGAAAGCATGGCGACAGCAGCAGGTTAGCCCACGGCACCAAGAGCGTGAAACTGTTAATGGATGGGAAAGCAGAGAACATCCGGGACCGTAGGGGAGACCAGGCTGGGGCCTGTACAGGGAGCCTCTAACGACCCATCCGTAAGCTGGGTCCTGTCTCCACAGCTTCCACGATCTTCTCTGACAGAACCACCACAACCCTGCTCCAGATCAAAGAGTTAACCAGTGTCTGAACCAGGATTCAAGCCAGACTGATGTGCAGAAACAAGCCAGGGACAGAAAAATAACATTCTTGATGATGTGTCGTGATTGCAACCCAATGACTGACTAGCCTCTGTCATCTGTGTTTGTTTTGGGGTGGTTTTTTTTTTTTTTTTTGGTCAGTGCTGAGATCCTTGTCACATTTAAGGTGATCGTGTGCCTCTCTTCCAGTTGCAGAAAGCTTTGCAAGGGACTAAGGTACTAACGTTTGGGTCTGGAATGCCTCCCAAACACCTACATTTTAAAGGATTAATCCCAGCTTGGCACTCCAGGGAGGTGGTAGATACTTTAGGAGGTGGGGCCTGGGTGAAGGCTTTAAGGTATTTGTGCCTTGAAAGGGATTGTGGGATCACAGCTCCTTCCTCTTTTTATCTCTCATGAGTCATGAGGAGAATGAGCCTTGTTTACCATGTGCTCTTGCCGGTTAGAACTGCTTACCTCAAGCAATAGTGATCATCAACAGTGGACTGAAACCTCCCAGACTCTGAGCCAAAATAACTCTCTTCCTAAGTTGACTGTTGTATTTTTTATAGCACGAAGGTATTCAAGAACAAAGCACAGTCCCTATCCTCAAGGGGTGCACCACCTAATACAGGGGTGCATCTCATCATCAGTGCTTCCAAGCAGAGGGCCACCAAGAGATGTGCAGACTTACCACCCTTTGCAACTTGTACCCTAGTCCTGGAGGCCAGTCTGTGCCTGACCTTAGCAATCTTGCCCACTCACTCAATACATCTGCTAGGATAACTGCTCTCTCTCTGTGTGCTGTGAGGTGAACGCCGGAAGCGGTACACATGCAGAGGGACCCATCTGCCCTTCCAATACCATGTCATCCGAGAAGAGAAAGGTAGGGGCTTCCCTGGGTGATGACAGAAGCCCCGAGACCACTTCCAGCTCTTGAACTCCCAGCACAAGGGGAAAATAAAACTGGCCTTTCCGTGTGGCTCCCCGAGAGCCAGCAAGCACAGAGTGTTGAAATGAGCAAAGCCCTTCGTCGCACTGACCTGGAGGAACAAGTCAGCTCCTCGATGCTACTAAGAACGTGAACTCTAACCTCCTCGTTTTATTTGAGTTTAATTTTTAAAATTTACAGTTATTTATTTATGGTGTGTGTGTGCACACGCACTTGAATAATCATTTCAGCAGAAGTCAGCTTGAGGGAGGTAGTTCTCTCCTTCTACCATGGGGGTTCCAAGGATCAAAACTCAAGTTGTTAGGCTGGGTGGCAAGTACCTTCCTTGGCTTGTTAAACCATCTCTCTAACAATTCTTCGTTTTTAATCACTGGGGAAAGTTCATAAAATGGTGCTGGTGTGGTAGATTACATGTAAGCTCCCACTGGCCCCCACCAAGCAAGCACACATGCAGCCTGACACCTCCACGTCTCCTGTCCAGCCTCACCCACAGCTGCTCAGTCTTTACATTCAGGGTGTGACACCAGGAGACGAGGTTCTCAGGTAATAGAGGAACCAAACACAGGGAGTTCGGACATGAGGTGAAGGGAGCCAAGGGAGGTGTGGGAGAAAGCTCTAGTTAGACAAGAATTGCCTTATCTCCTCCTGTTGTTTCAATGACAAGAGCTATCACGGCTCTTGATTTCATACTTCAGGTCAATTCTCTGGGTTCCCTTTAGGGAAAGCTTGATTCAAACACCAAATCCCTTTTATGCTTACAGGACAATGTTTATATCCTGAAATGAACTACTATTGAAATGCATGTGTGTGGCTGTGTGTAATGGAGGGGGGTGGTTACTGAAATCCTTTTCATGGTGAGATTCAAACATCCTGGTATTCTGAACAAACAAACAAAAAAAAAATTCAAGTGGATCCCATTGCCACACTCCCATCTAGTCTCCTCTTTTCCATAATGGGCAAAAGAGGCTCCAGGTAGCCAATTTCCCACGGCTAACTTTCCCCTACCCTTCAGGTCTCAGTACAAAACTCGTGGTTGAGAAGGACCTTCCAACGTGTGTACCTCAGCAACTGGGCGGGACAATCTACTGCCCTAGTCTGTTGACTCTACAGCACTTACCAGTTCTGAAATGTGTGTATGAAAATAGTTCTTCTCTGGGTTATGGCTGCCACTCACTCTTAGGACAAGGTGTCCCACGACACCAAGACCTTCTGTGTTGTTCTCAGCTGTATTCCCAACCCAGAGATCGGTGTCTGCCACTGGGATGTGTTCAATAGAATGTTTACAGAGTGAACGCATGAGTGCCCATCATGTACACAGACTACACTCTACCCCCGCCACCAGAGAGGAACCAGCAGACCTCGGACACCAGCAGAGGTCAAGAAGAAATAGGAAAGCGGTGCCACCTGTGGCTCGTCACCCTTCAGACTTCACAGGACAGAAGCACACACTTTGTGGTCTGCCTTCGACAGCACTGATCCTGACCGGCAGTGCAGAGATTCCGAGGTTGAACGAAGGTTTAAGAAACAAAGAGTCTAGACCCTGTCTCTGGATACCAACTATGATCGATCATGAAAACATCAAATTTGGACTCAAGACTCTTGTTCTCATCACTAAATGCAGCGAAAGCAGAAATGGGGAATTCCTAATTACCTCAAGGGTTTGGCAAACCTCTCATGTTCTCCATGCAGGACTACAGCGCATACCTTAAATCACCAAAAGCCTATGCACTCTGCAGAGGCATGGGGCTGTATTTTTCCTTCTTCCTCACACAGGCACCAGATCTTAAAAGAAGGAGTGACGAATGGGCATAGTTATAAATATTCCAAGGCTAATGGGAACAAAGATGGACCGCAGAACACTATTTGGGGGACAGATGCTGGTGTGAACGTAGTTAACAGGTCCTGACCCCTATAGATTCCAGACCTGTTTTATCAGGTAAGAAAAACAACACCAAGAAGCATTCATAAATTACTTTACAAACTCAAACTTCACCAAATATTAATTTTAGAAAATCTGCTTTTCAAAATCCTAAGTAACTGACTGATAATTAAAATATACGTTATTCTTATGGTCATTTTAATGAAAGGATTGTTACTTCATTAGCAGTGAGAGAAAAAGAAACATTAAATTCCTACGAATAATATGATATATCATGCTTGAATGACAATTAGCAACTCCTCTGAGTAAGGACTTAGAATGGAGGAATCCACTAGAAGAAGTGAAAAATTTCTCATTATATGATTAACATTCACAAGATCACAGATTATAAACTGATGCTGCCTAGGGTTGTCAAATTTGGTACACACATACAAAAAAAATCTCCAGATAATTTGAATAATGAGTGTATTAATGGTAGATAATGTTTTAAGTGTAAGTCTATCCTAAAGCAGATCCTATTGGATAGACCTACATAAAAAATTATTTTCTAACTAATATAAGTAAAAACATATTTGTATTTTTTTTATATACTGTACATTGCCTGCTAAGCTCAGTGCTGTCTGATGGCTACACTAAGCTGCTAGAACATTCTAACATTTCAGCTGACTATTAGGACAGCAGATCCCTGTCAGTGCCTTGAGTTGCCCTCAGACCCAAATCCAGCAATTCTCTGATGACAGACGGCAACAAATGTGACTAGGCAGATACCTCAGCATAACATCCACAGTGTCCATGGAAACACATTCAAAACTGCCTGCCTACTTTCCTAAATTAATTTAGAATCATATAATCAGAGAATTTTAGAATTGGAAACCTTCACAGATTCTTTTTTTAAGAAAGGAAAATTATGTCACTTGCAAGTGCAAAGAACTTTCCTATGACCGAAGTCGGCATGGGGGGTGGGGGAGGGGGGAGACGGATGTGCTCAGCACATTTAACTTCATAGGAGCCAGATGCCTGTGACCACAGCCCTGGCCCAAGTCCTCCCTAACTGGGTCCTCTGCTTGTGACATCATAATAATAAAATGGAGCTCTCATCACTCCCACATCTGGAGCCCACAAAAACAGATCTCACGCTTTATTCTCTTCAGACCCTGCCACTTCCTCTCTGTCTATCTGTTTCATCTACTCAGGACACAGGCCAGTAGACCACGGGCTTTTCAGGAACCAACAGAAACATCCATGTCCTTAGGAAGGAACGATTATCACCAGACACAAAAGGATACTGGGACAAGCAGCGCCCGGAAGACAGGAGAACAAGGAACTCAAGGCCAGCCATGGCTACATAAGAAACCAAGGCTAGCCTGGGCTCCATGAGACCTTGTCTCAAAGCAACAAAACTAACTAAATAAGTCATTAGTTGGATGCCTGGAAAATATTAACACAACGCGATGCTCATATAGTTAAATGTGTGTGTGTATACTTCATTAATTCTGACCCATGAGGTACAGCTAGCCTTGCCCATCCAAGCAGAGTATTTCCCCTCCCCATCTGCAGCTGCTCTGATCCTGTCTCTTGCAGCACTCAGGAAAAGAAATCTTTCCTTCTGGGCCCTGGTTCCTATCTACAGTTTTCCTTCTACAGCTGGCCACTGCAGGCATGTTCCTCTTCACGTAGCAAACTTGTTGACCTGCAAAGTTTCCCCCATAGTCCCCTACACGGTGACGTACTTACTGTATGAGCAAGAAAGAATCCAATGGAGGTCTGCTGGGGGGTGGGTGGGGGGGCAGTTCAATGGTTGAAATTTGAAGAGAGAAATATTTAAAAGGGCTAACGTTGAACAGTCGCTCACCAGAAATAAATGACTCAACTCCAAGCAAGCTCCTGACACCTCACAGCGTCCACAGAAGGGAGCTCTATCATCGCTCACATTCCATAGATAAGGAACGTGAGGTGAAACCCAGAAAGGTAAAGTGTCCAACCCAAAGCCAAACCGCTGGAGCTGAGGTTAAGCATGGACACTCAATAGAGTTCTAGTCACATCAGTGAGCCGTAGAATGGAGTGGACAAAGTTATTTCCAAGTGCAGTCCAAGTCTATACAAAGTTAGGATGGTCACGCCCAAGGTAATCTAAATCTAGGAGAAAGGGCTGGAAGGCTAAAGGAGAGGAAAGACAACAAAACAGCCTTCCCAGTCATGGAGGACAGGGGAGGATGGGAAAGGTCAGACACGTAAGCTTGAACTGGAGCAGAAGAGTTGCTCGGCCTGTATTCTGGAGCTGGAAGGTTGAAACCTCAGGAAGTGGAGCTGCCTGGGGCCAAGAGCCAGAAGGAGACACCAAGCTCATCCACGTCAACTAGACTCTCAACAGATGGGAGCCAAAGCCTGTCCAGGACCACCCAGCTGAAGAGAAGAGCAGGCTTCCAGAGGCCGTCACTCCGTTTCCTACCTGAGAACACCTCCCTGGGCTTGCTAGTGAAAAGAAGGGAAAATAACAAACGTCTAAAAGGGGGAGGGCAGTGGAGGGCCGAGGGCCTTCCTGGACTCCAAGCCTCTCTGGGAGTCTTTGGGGATTCACAGAGTTCACAAGGGAGCTGCAAACACAAAGAGACAGGTCAGCTTGCTTTTTTTCTCTTTCTTTCCAAATGGGGATAGATTCAGGAAACTAAGGTAGTGGCCAGGTTTCTGTCAAAGCTAAAATGGAGTTTTAGCAGAGATTTTTATAATCACAAGACACTAACAGGGATTCACTAGGACTATCATGTCAAGTTAAACTTTGATATCCTGTTTCTGACAGAGCTGTTGGTGAGCAGGGAAAGTCTGGTCCACTGGGGATGTCAAGACAAGAGTCTTGACACCTGAAGCATAAAATAGCAAATTAAGAGCTGAACTCTGCTCTATCAGAGTTCTTGAGACACCTTCGCCAGCAGCCCTGCGAATCCCTTCGCCAGCATCTCTACTCCTGGGGAACCATTCACTTGCTGGGCTAAAGGTAGCACCCCAATGGTTCCTTTATCGGCCCAAAGAACCCAAGTCATTAGGTAGTTACCCAGTCCAGCACACAGCAGGGCCTCAGTGTCGCCTGAGTAGGGGGAATGATGTGCGCCCACTGTGTGAGGAGCACACCGTGTATCTTGCTTAGGAGACAGACGAGGTCCTGGCCTCTCCTCGAAGAACTTTGAGTTGAGGGACAGTGTTGTAGTCTGAATGAGAAATGTCCCCTATCGGCTCATGTATTTGAACACTTGGTCCTCAGTCAGTGTTGTTTAAGGAGGTTACAGGACCTTTAGAATGTAGAGCCTTGCTGGAGGGAAGTACGTCGCTGGGGACGATGGGCTTTGAGGAGTCTTATAAGGCCTGCTCCATTTACACTTAGCTTCCCGTGTGTGACTAAAACATGATCCGTCAGTTTCCCGCTCCTCACCTGCTGCCCTGCCTTCTCCACCACTCTGGACGTCCAGCCCTTTAGAACTAGAGCCACAATACATTGTTTTCTTCTTTATCACAGCAACAGAGCAGCACGGACAGGGCTTAAATGAATCAGCAAGCACGCAGATGGTGTCAGTGTTAAGAGGGGCTAGTACCGGATGCTGTGAGAGGGGCCACTCGGCAAGACTTCCCTAACCAAATCGCACCGAACGGCACTGAAAGGCACGCATCGAGACAGGGTTAGAAAATGAAAAGCGAGGAGAAGAGAGTTCCAGAAGAAGAAACATCTTGTCAGGCTCAGCGAGCGGAAAGAAGGCCTGTGAAGCAGGAACAAAGCATAGTGTGCCCACAAGATAGGCTGTGGAGAAGGCCAAGCTTGAGAGGAGGGCGGGATGCTGGATGACGCCTGCTCCAAGAGCAAGGGGCCGGGAGCTGAAGGGTCGGCAAGAGGGGAACAACGATTCTGCCTGTGTGTGTGGAACAAACTGGGGGGTGGGGAGATGGGGGGGTAGAAGCCCCCAGGGAGGAGAGTCCCTGTAGCAATACCGGCAGTTTCAGTCAGAATGGACAGACCTGGATCACACCCGGGTCTGAGGGTTCACAGTTTCATAACAGCAACCAAGTTCATTCATGCTCTGGTAATAACGTGGAGGAATCACTCCTCGGGGCCACATTTTTTCCTTGGCTCTGCCCTCGGTCCCTGTCCTTTCCAACATCTTTATCTTGATGGGGATGAAGCCAGAGGGAAAACAGCAAAGCCTCCCAGGATATAACTCTGGGAGGGATGTTCAACACCACAGTCAACCGAAGCATACTCTGATCCTTCTATAGGATCAGGCAAAGGTGGGGTTTGTAAGACTGAACCCCTCTGGCCTGTGTTCTCAAGGAACTCTGGGGCTGGGGGTACATCTGGGCAAAGCAAACGTTCACCGGGCTGTGATAAGGACTTCCACAGTGCTGTAAACGTGCTTGTCAGAACGTGTACTGACAAGAAAAGTTCTTTCTAATCCAGAAAATATGAGTTGTTTTTCAAAAGTGGCCTCTGGCCTTGCCCTTACAGGCTGGTAACATCATGCACGGTGGGAGAGGAGAAGGGAGGGTTCTCCTCACAGCATGGAAAGCCTGGGGAAGGTGAGAACAGAGAACCAACGTTCAGCAGGAGCTCAACAAGACAGGCCTCATCCTCACCGCAGTATCGGCGTTCACAAGCTGGCGTACAAGTCACTCCACACACACGGGCCTGCTTAATCTCACATCTTGATTGACTGATTTCTAAGGATATAACTCTGCCCTCCTCCCACATCCACCCACAAAGGACAGAGCCGAAAGACACGGCCAGGAAAGCAGGTTCCTCTCAAGAGCGTTCCACTCCAATCTCTGGATCTACGAGGTTGTGTAAAACCCATGGTGTGACATTTAAATGAAGGTGATGGCCCTCCATTCAGATTTGAAGACTCTTCCAGAGGTGGAAGAATGGAGAACATCTGTCCTGCTCGAGGAACAAAGGGGTAAAAGCATCTGATGGTGGCCATTCAACACAGGCTCACGAATACTCTGCTTCATTGTATCTTGGTTATGATTGGTCAGAAACGCTGCTAAGGGCCCTTCTCTAGGAAGAGGTCAATGAGCTGATTCTGAGATCGGTGCTTTCCACCATGTCCATGCACTAGCTCTGTGGCCAAGGGTTAGAAAGCACTTCATTCCTACGAGGTTCAGCTTTAGTCGTCTTGAAACTGATCCAACAAACCCACAGTGGCCACTGGGAGACTGAAGGAGAAAATACAGACATGAGGTTCGCATGAAGCTGGAACATTCCACTAAGGGCCTTTCCAACTCTAACTCAGTTCTCTATCCAGATCAGAACACAGCTGCGTCAGGACTCTCAGCTTTCACTTCCAGACTCTGGAGAGATAGGAAAACTGTGTAGAACATCTGGGAGGAGTTACGAGACAAGACAGCTGGAGAGCCTTGCAAGTCCGGACACTGGGAAGCCTGGGTTCCTGCCCTGCTTCTGTCACTCAGCAGCTGTGTGATCTCAGGCAAGTCACAACGTATCATCTGTGACTCAAACCTTACCTCAGAGTGATGAGGGCCGAGATATAGGTTCTAAACGACTTCCAAAGCCTCACTCGGTGTCTCACATTTTACGGTCTGCCATATGAGGCCCTCAGGAAGGTGCTAGTTTCCCAGAGAAGAGAGAAAGTTCCCTGACACAAGTCTGTGAGCATGAAAGATGCATGCCATGGGATGAGGGTGCACAATGAGGAAAACAAACAAAACAACCAACAAAACAACAACCACAAACAAACAAACAAAAAAACAGGACTAGCAAGACAAAGGCTCAAGGAGCAGACTCAGGCTCAAGCTACAAAGAAACAACTTCCAACCATCAGGATTATTCAACAAAGGACAAAACCAAATAAACAAAAACATCACTACCGGCCTGTGAGATTCTCAAGGCAATGATATTCAGCTTTACACTCCCAATACCTAGCCTCGTAAAGCACGTAGGTCACATTTTAATGAAGGGTGCCTGGATGGATGATGGGAATGGATGGAGAAGAGCGAAGGAGAGAGGAACAGGAAAAGAGGGAGCTGTCGGATGGGGTAGTGAACTTTCCATTGCTGGGCGGTTCAGGCATCAGCTGGATGACCATCTGTACGGGCTGCTGCAGAGTGGATTTCTATCCCGTGTAGGAGGTTCCACTAAAGGTCTATGTGGTATTTATTTCCTCGCTTCTCTCTCCACTAACTCATCCTACATATTTTTGTCAGATTAATCTCCCTAAAGGACAGCTCTGTTGTTGTCACCCTCCCACTCAGAAACTTTCGATGACTTCCCATTCCCTAGTCAATTAAATCCACAATCCTGGCATTTGAGGACCCTATTCCTGCGCTGTCTTAAGAATTTTATTATTCATCTGTCGAAACCCAGCTTATCTATCTCCCCACCAAAGCGCTGACTATTCTCTTTTCCTGCAGTTTACCCAAACTGTCCACTGTAACCTTACTGTACATGATTATATAACTAGTGATAATTCCATCTTGTGATATGTGAAGTTCCTGGATGAGAAGACCATCTTTACCTCCACACCTCTAACATGAGGCAGAGCACCTAACTTTTGGCAATAATTCACTGAAAATAATGGGAACTATTGACTTACCATATGCCGAACATTCTGTCAAGCCCCTGATAGGCATTATCCCCTTGGTTTTCATAACAAATATATTATCCCCTTTACATAAACAAGGAAGTGGAGCCTTAAGGGAGGATAACCAATGTGCATAAGACACAAAGGCAGTGGTTGATAGGGGCTGTCTTCAAACCCAGCAGTGCATGCCTGGAAGTCCTAGATATGAGCCACTCCACAGAGCTGGTTTTCCATAACAGGATTAAAATAATGCATGTGTTTACTCATTCGGCAAACATTTACTGCACTACTAGGGGACCCATGATACATGTCATTTCTGTCTTCAAGACGCTTCCAGCCTAATGTATGAAATCTGCATCAAACACTACCTGAGAAAAATGTACAAGAAGAAAAAGCTCTCGGTCAAATGAAAGGATGGAAAATACGACCACCACCACGCCTTCCAATTCTGAGTAGCTACTGCATGCTGAGCACTGGTGAAAAGCACGAGGCTCATAAATAAACTCAGAGCGGTGCGGCGAGGCTATCTACAGCACAGAGGGCCATTTTTGAAGTCAAAGGGCCAGGGTCCAACTCCCAGTACCGCCACATTCTTGCTGCGTGCCTCTGAGCAATTCACTTGTTTCTTTCTGCACACCAGTTCCCTCAGTCTGTGAAATGAGAGAGACAGTATTTCCTGCCTCCTGAGGATAGCGTAGAGATGAAAGACTGAACCAACAATGAAGACCACTAACACGGCTACCACGCAGCAGCGTTGCTACACATTTCACTATTCAGTAACTTGCCCAAGAGCACAGCGAGTGAGGGTCTGATTCCAATACCCATATGCAGTTCAAGTAGCCTTCGTAATCAAGACTCTCAACACTGGGACAAGAAACACAAGAGAGAGGAGGAACAACCTACTTTTGCTCATGGTCTCAGAGGCCGCAGTCTGTGGCCAGCTGGTTTCACTGCTTTCAGCCCAGTTGGTAAGGCAGATCGTCATGGTACAGAGGGTGTGGCAGAGAAGACCCACTCACCTCATAGTGGCCATTAAGTGAAGAGACTGAGAGGCCTAGAGAAGAGGCCCCACGGCCATGCCCCAGGGACCTCCTTCCCACAACTAGGTCCGACCTCTCAAAGTCTCCATCACCCCCATATCAGACCATCAAATTATGTCTCACTCAGTGGATTCAACCATTGTAAGTTAGAGCCCTCATAACTGCCTCTCAAGATTGGGTCCACCAATTGGGGACCAAGCCACCATAATGAGTCTTTGGGGGAACACTTGGGTGTCCAAACCGTAAGTCTTCCTCAGGGAGGACATGGTGAGGTTTGAACTAAGTTTTGAAAGGCAAATAAAAGGCCAGCATGGAGCTGGGGGGAAGAATGTCTGGCAGTGGGAGTCATCAGCACCCATACTGCCTTGTCCCTGTACTGCTGCTCATCCTTTTCTCTGTCTGACATGCATGCTCTAGCACACGACCCACGAAATCTTACCCATCCTCCAGCGCCAGCCCATTTGACTCCTAAGACTGCCCCCACCCCCCAGCTACTTCCCACAGGCCCGGCTGACACCTCTCTTGCCCAGGTTAGCGTTGAAAGCATTTGGTATTTTTCCACACTTTGGTCCATATACATATTTGCACACACAGTGTGTGAACAGATCGCCATGGGGCTCCTGGGGTGCTTATCTTATACCCACGAAGCAGCTTATTTTATGAAGCACCAGACAGAGCTTGTTATACTAATTACCGCTTCGAGGCTGAAATTAGAAAGCATCCCCAACCTGCAGACAGTACCACTGTGAACAGAACTTGCTACTTGACATCTTGAATGTCTGACCAATGGGGAAGAAAGCTGTGATTTATTATTGAGAACTGCCACTCTTAGGAGAAAAAGAGAATTGATAACCCAAAGAAACTCCACCCTGCAGGGCACTTATTTCCTGGCAACTGATCCATAGGATTTTTTGATGCCCTCATTAAAGTGGAATGAATAAAGCAAGACTGGGAAGGGTTGCATGGTTTTTGGGGTTTTGTTTGTTTGTTTGTTTGTTTGTTTTGAGACAGATTCTCTCTATGTATCCCTAGCTGTCCTGGAACTCACTCTGTAGACCAGACTGGCCTCAAACTCACAGAGATCTGCCTGCCTCTGGCTCCTGAGTGTTGGGATAAAAGGTGTGCGCCACCACTGCCCGGCGGGTTATATTTAAAAAGTTTCCTAATGTCAGCACACATCAACCATCATTGCAGTGTCTTAAAGCTTGAAGGAATTTTATTTTTCTCCTGGTTAAGCTTTGGTTTGATCAAACACAGTGCAGGAATGTATTTAAGTTATCAGAGGACATGCGTGGAAAACAAACCTACCAGTGGTAAGCCCAATCACAGAGAGAGAGATCTGCAATCATGAGGCAAAACTCAAAACAACTAAAATGAAGACAAATGTATCCAAAACCTAGATAATCACCTTTTCTCCACATCATCCTATTATTATCTATACACTGAGTAATCTTCATTTGCTGCAGATCTCACTTTTTAATTATTAGCTTAAAATATTAAGAAAATTTTATCTGAAGATTAATGTGGTAAAGGGTTATTTTATATATCTGCCTACTCTTAAATTTTAATTATTTTGTGTGTGTAGTCGTTTTGCCTGCATGTATGTCTACATACCATGTCCATGCCTGTGCCCAACCGAGGTCAGAAGAGGTCACTAGATCCCCTGGAACTGGAGTTACAGATGGCTGTGAGCCACCACAGGGGTGCTAGAACTCAAACCCAGGACCTCTGGAGGAGCAACAATTGCTCTTAAATACTGAAGCATCTCTCCAGTCCCATACTAACCAATTTTAACAACTCCAGTTTAACATCAGGAAGACTACAAGTGCATTTCAATTCCAAATATGATATTTTTGGGGAAAGGCAGAAAGCCAGGGGCTACACCAGCACTGCCTACTACTGAAAACAAACAGGCCTAATGGAAGACAGACCCAGGACAAATCAGTTTTTTCCTCCCAACAGTTAAAATTAGATGACTTCGCAATGTTATCCTTCTCTAGGTAAAAAACGATCCATGATCACAGGTCTTATTTTAACACGACTGACATTGTAGTCCCATGACTGTCTGGTGGCTAACTTCACAGTTGGCCAGACCTAGAGAATTTAACTCTAATAACATCTCACAGCCAAAATAATGAACTCCTGCTTCCTCCATGAAGTATCCATCCATAACCCAAACACAGACAAACACCCCCAAGCTAATTTGGACAAACAACTACTTTCAGGTTACAAAATTGCTTCAGCTTTCATCCCCAAAGATACATTGTTAGTGAAATAAACAAGATCAGCACATTTCCCTCCAGTACAGCCTAAATCCTGGCTCTCAAGAGTGTAAAGGACAGTTTCACAATTTCTCTGAGGAGTCTCTCCAATTTGTTGTTATTTATTACATTTTGTGTGTGTGTGTGTGTGTGTGTGTGTGTGTGAGAGAGAGAGAGAGAGAGAGAGAGAGAGAGAGAGAGAGAGAGAGAGAGTGCTGCCACAGCTCATGTACTGAAGTCAAAGGACAATTAGTGGGAATGGGTTCTCTCCTTCCACTACATGAATGAGTCCAAGGGATCAGACGCAGGTCATCAGGCTTGGTGACAAGAACCCTTACACACCTGCCTTGTCATCTCATCAACATCCCTTCCATTTTGAATTTGAATAACACACACAATGGTCTGTAGGCAGACCTACAATTTACACCTGGACTCCCAACTTAGGGGTCAAAGGTATGCTTGGCAATCCACAAGCTCTATCTCTTCTGCTCACTCCAACGTGGCCAGTGAGCTGCCTGTGCCAGTGTCAGGTCCCGAACAATAAAAGAAATGCTGGAGCCCTCACCATGCCCAACCCCCAACCGTACTACAGAGCTATAGTAGTGATTGGCACAAAAACAGACATGCTGATCAACGGATTCGAAATGAAGACCCAGATGTAAATCCACACACCTATGGATACCTGATTTCTGATAAAGAAACCAGAAATACACAGTGGAAAAAAGACAGCATCTTCAACAAATGTTGCTGGTCAAACTGGATGGCTGCACATAGAAGAATCCAGATAGATTTATACTTGTCACCCTGTATAAAACTCAAGTCCAAATGGATCAAAGGCCTCAACATAAAACCAGATACACTGAACCTGATAGAAGAGAAAGTGGGAAACAGCCCTGAACTCATTGGCACAGGAGAAGACTTTCTGAACCAAATACTGTTAGCACAGGCACTAAGATCAACAATTAATAAATGTTTTGTGTGTGTGTGTGTGTGTGTGTGTGTGTGAAGTTTCTGTATAACAAAGGACACCAGCATTCAGACAAAGCAGCAGCCTACAAAGTGGGAAAAGATTTTTTTTTTTTACCAACTCCACATCTGATAGAAGACTAATATTCAAAATATATAAAGAACTCAAGAAACTAGATATCAAGAAAACAAGTAACCCAATTAAAAACTGGGTACAGATCTAAACAGAGAATTGTCAACAGAGGAATCTCAAATGGCTGAGAAACAAAGAAATGTTCAAATTCCTTAGTTATCAGGGAAACGCAAATCAAAACTACTTTGGGATTCCATTTTACATCCATCAGAATGGCTGAGATTAATAAAACAAATGGCAGCTCCTGCTAGTGAGGATGTGGAGTAAGGGGAACACTCCTCCATTGCTGGTAAGACTGCAAACTGGGACAGCCACTGTGGAAGTCAATGTGGCAGTTCCTCAAGAAGATGGGACTAGATCTATGTCAAGATCCAGCTCTACCACTCTTGGGCATATATCCAAAGGACACTTCATCCCACCAGAGACACTTGCTCAACTATGTTCATTGCTGCTGTACTCATAAAAGCCAGAAACTGTAAACAACCTAGATGTCCCTCAACAGATGAATGGATAAAGAAAATATGGTATATTTACACAATGGAATATTATTCAGCCATTAAAAAACAAAACTATGAAATTCACAGGAAAATGGACGGAACTAGAAAAATTCATCCTGAGTAAGGTGACTCCCAAAAGACAAATAGGGTTTGCATTCACTTATATGTGGATATTAACTGTTAAGTCAATGATAACCATGCTACAATCTATAAAACCACAGAGGTTAGGAAAGGGAAATAGATTAGAAAGTTATAGATGAGTTGGGGGGGGCTGGAACAGGAGGATCGAGTAGAGATGGGGAGCAAAGGGGAACAAGGGAGGGAACACAGGGAGAGACCCCTAAAATTAGGGGCCATTTGAAGGGTCGTATGGAAACATAATACAGTAGAAGCTTCCTAAAATATATACATATATGAATATCTAAATGAAATAACCAAATAATGGGGAAGACAGAGACCCACCTGGACATCTCGTCACCAAATGAATCTTCCAGTACCAGAACTGGGTTACATTTAATTGAGTTGTTGGCCAAAGGGGTCCCAAACAAGGCAGACTTTTGCCAAGACTATATAGGTTGCTCTCCACAAACGGACAGACAGCAAGGCCCTATTGCTTAAGACAACACCTACACAACTCAATGAACACGGAGAAGTCGAGCTGCTGCCTACACAGAGCCTTCACCCCTACGTGCTAGTGTCTTTGGTACAGGAAGGTACTCTGCACAGCACTAAAGGAGAAATGTAAACACCAAGCAGCCAAAAATCCTTTGTTCCACAATGGTGTCTTGCCTGCAAGATATGCTGGGGCAATGGTGGCACAAAGCTTATGAGAGTAACCAACCAATGTCTGACTTGATTTAAAGCCCACTTCACAAGATGGAACCCATATCCAACACTGCATGTGTGGCCAAGAATCTGAGACTAGATTTCCCAGGGACCTAGGGGAAGATCAAATACTACTGCTCCAAGAAAAAAAATTAAGTAGCAATAAAATGATTCCCAAAGACATTCTGTTATACTTATAGATCAGTATCTTGCTCAGCCATCATCAGAGAAGCTTCCTCTTGCAGCAGATGGGAACAAACACAGAAACCCACAGCCAGACTTTATGCAGCGTGAGAGACCTTGAAATATTCAAGCCTAAAAGGGATGTCTCCATCAAATCCCTCCCCTCAAGACTCAGGTAACCCTGCAGAAAAGGAAGCAGAAAGAGTATAAGAACCAGAGGGGATGGGGGACACCAAGGAATCAAGGCCCACTAAATCAACGCGATCAACGCACATAGGAACTCACAGAGACCGTGGCAGCATGTACGGGTCTGTACCAGACAGAGTCCTAGAGCTGAAAGGAGAAGTGGACACATGCCCCCATCCCTAATCCAGAAGTTATCTCCAATTGATAAGCACTTGCAAACAAAAGTTCAGTTTTCTCCAAGGGAATCTCACTGGGGAAAAAAATCACTCTTAAGAACAGGCTGCATGACCAGCACTAGCTAGCCAACAGAAAATGAACACAAGGACATCTTTGGAAGTCCCTTGTTTCATAATGCTATGTCAGGCCTCTTTAAAAAAAAAAAAAAAAACAAAAAAAACAAAAAACAAAAAACTTGTTTTTATTTTAACACACACACACACACACAATGGCTTCTGATTTAGTGTTTTTATGGGATTTCTCTGTGCAAATGAGTGGAGCTCTGCATCTATGTTTCTTGTGCCTTTTCTTGGGGCTCTTTTCCCTTTTTTGGGGGGGGATGCTATACTGATGTGTTAAGTTTTTGTTTTATCTTATTATTATGTCTTAGATATCTGTTTGTTTTCTAATGAGAGACAGGAAGGGGGTAGATCCAGATGGGAGGCGAGGCGGGAAGAACCAGGAGGAGTAGAGGGAAGGGAAACAGTAATCGGGATGTATTGTGTGAGGGGGAAAAAGCTACTTTCAAAAACCAGGGAGGGTGTCAGATCATGTCATCCTTCTGCAGGTAACCCTTCCCTTCTTCTGACAGCAAAAATCAGAGCCCTGGGCCCCTCTGTAGTCCAGCCCCTGGACCCTCATCTCTCATCTCTCTTTCTCTCTTCTTTTTATCACCTCTCTAGTCAAGCTGGTCTGGATGCCTAGGGCTGCCCTGCCTTGAATGATCCCACACAACTATATGGTTACCTTCACCTGAAATCTTTCAATAAATGCCTCCCTCCCCACTAGACTCCTTTACAATAACATGTCCTTTAGCTCTACTTTTTCTCTCTTTTCTCTCCCCATGGTATTCATGCTTTTAAAACTGACATAATTCATTAGTTTACTATATTTATTGTCTGCTTCCCCCACTGGGCGGAAGATATACTCAGTGAAGGCCGGAGTTTGCCAAGGTTGTCCACCCAGTAGAATCTTGAGTGCTAGGGATATTAAAGCTGTTTAATGAATATTTGTGGGATGGGTGACCATGATCTTTGGTTGTCTCACTTCTTCTGATTCTATGAGGTACTCATGACTCCCTGAATGGTAAATTGGTGACTGGATATTCTACCATAGAATCCAACCCAAGAAACTGAATTGTTAAAAATGCTATGGCTTGCCGGGCAGTGGTGGCGCACGCCTTTAATCCCAGCACTTGGGAGGCAGAGCGAGGCGGATATCTGAGTTCAAGACCTGCCTGGACTACAGAGTGAGTTCCAGGGAAGGCACAAAGCTACACAGAGAAACCCTGTCTCAAAAAACAAACAAACAAACAAAAAATGCTATGGCTGGGAATCTGATGTTCCCTAAAGGTTCTCGTGCTGGAAGGATGGACCCCAATACAGCAATGTTGCAAGGTGGCAACTCAGAAGTGCCAGAGCCTTCAGGAGTAACTGGTGTGCTTCCTGGTGCATCCTGGCTATTGTGGGACTGGACTATTTTAAATTGAGCTTACCCAACTATTCGGCCTCTTCCACATGCACCTACTCATCACACTTGAACATGCTCCCGCATGTTCTCTACCATCTGGTGGACACCCTCAAGAGACTCCAGCACCACACTGCTTAGACTCTCCAGCCATGAGAATCATGAGCTAAATAAATCTTCTGTTTTTAAATTACTCTGCCTTAGCTACTTTGTCACAGCAAGAAAAAAAAAGAAATGAACAAAGATACTAAAGTACAAAAGTGCCTGACTGCCACCATTTAGTGAATGTTTACTATGCAGCCAGCGTGGTATGTTGTATTTCATTTCCTCTTCACCAAAGTCCATGAACAAGGCATTATTGTCCTTCTTTTGCACAGCAGTAAATTGGGCTCAGAAAGACTAAACAGACTACACAGTCTAAGAACACACCACTGCAAACGCCCAGGTGAGCTCTCTGCAGAGCCAGGGCTGAGTCCCACTTGGTCTCTTTGACTGTAACACTGACTCACATCTTCAACAGTGCCGAACAATAAGACCTCCAGCCATGGTTTCTGAAAGGCTCTGGGGTACAGTTAGAGAAAAGCAAGACTCAAGGAAGTGAACAGGAAGAATACTGTAAAAGAATCTGCACTCTTCTTGATTGTTTTATGAGACCTGTTCACACTACATAGCCCAGGCTGGCCTTGAACTTGCAATCTGCCTTCCTCAACCTCCACAGTGCTGGAATTATAGGAATGCAACGTGCCTGATTAAAGCTGTACTTTTATAATAACATGTCTGGTCATCTTGTAAAATCATCCTGACACCCTGACAGACAAACCACCAATAACAGAACATAGACAGACAGCCCAGCCTACTGAAGTCAGCCCTGGTCTCTCTAAAGGCTTGCTGTGACTAGGACAACCCCTAACCTCTTTACTGGTCTTTGCAAACTGGCATCATGCTGGCCCACCTACTGTAGTCCCTGCAGATCTTGACATTCCGTAACTGAAGCCTATAAATGCATCAAGAGAAAAAAATGATCCTCAGTAAGTGCTGTTTCTTGACCGTAGCTTCCGGCATTAGGAAGTTTGTCAGTCAGCCACAAGCCCAGCAAAGCAAAACCTAACTCAACTAGGTCAGCTGGGTCCAGGAGGTCCCACAGAGCGGCAGAAAAAGTTATGACTCTACTGGAAGTTCACACCTGGGAATCACCACAGTGGTGGGTCAAGGTCTTGGTCAACATCTAGACACAAAGGAGACAGAGTCTACGAGCAAGAACTACCTACCAGAAGGGCCAATCACTCTTCAGAGAGTGGGAGGCTTCCAAATCAGTCACCCACCTGTCTGACTTAGAACAGGCTAGGTATGAAGACAGGGCTGGGAATGCCCTGTCTGCCACAACTGGTGCCACCTCACCCAACTCCTGAACCAAAGATGGTGGAGACCAAGGAGGGGAGGCCAGTCCCCACATAAGAAATATGACCAAGCTTTGTCACCTGCCAGGCCTGGACTTCTTCTGACACAGGTTACTTGGTCTTTTTACCTAAATTGGCCTGTGGTTTCTCCCCCAAACACTATGTAAGAAAATAGATGTTTTTACTCTTTCCAGACGGATGGTGGCCATCTCACAAACGAGGTACGGAGGTTAAAAGAGAGGCTAATACTTCAACATTAGAAATTGCCTGGGTTTTATGAAATATCTCATACCTGGCCAACTGAAGTTTCCCTCTTGCTTACTAATTCTCTATTTTGAGCTCAAAGATCTAAAATTAGATTACACACAAACAACAAAAATTCCTTTTCTAGTAACTGTTGACTCCTCCCCCCAATTTTAAATTCCTACTAAATGGTTTTAATCATGTAACAATCCTAGTCTTAATTTTTGAGATCTATAATTTGTAGCAATTTTAATAATCAAATAAACAACCTGTCCTTGGGGGGAAAAGATTAATTAAAAGCTTCCCCAACTGCAACCACTATCAGAGTTGTCCTGACACACGAATGTCTTTGGGGGAAGGGCGTTCTTAGGATGAGACTATACTTAAAAAATAGCATTGTTGCTATGGAAGCAGCTCTATATTTTGACTGTTGTTTTTTTTTTTTTTTTTCTTTTCCCTGATGGCAGCAAAGGCCATATTCTTTATATGCAGCTTTTCTCTTTACTTCGAAGTGCTGTGACAGTAATCCACCTCACATGTAGCATGCCCTGCCTTGCCCAGGCAGTCACCCTTCCTTCATGCACCACTGAGCCCAAAACACTGAGGGCAGAACATAAATCAACTGGATTACACACACAAGTGCGAGCACAGGCACATGCACGTGCAGGACACACACACACACCCACACACACACACACACACACACACTTAACTCAGTCCTGCACTTCATAAAGGAATCATAGAGGAGACCACCCAGCTCCTTGTCATAGTTCGCCTGGCCAAACTCTAGCCTCTCGGCTTTCAGGCATTTCATTGACAACTACTAATCAAATCGTGAACTCGGGAGTGAATAATTTTTGCTTTACCCTGAGTGCTTCAAAAATTTTCCATTTCAGTGTGCTGGCCTTTCTTAATGGTCATCTTGGGAATCTAACACTTCTTCCAGAAGCCCAGGAAGACTGCTCTGATGTACTGAATCTCCCTGCTACGGCGCCTTCTGAGCCCCATGCCACCCCAACAGCCCAGAGGCTGCAAACTGTCATCCTCTGAAGGACTGAACTCAGAGAAGCAACCAGCAGGCATGCACAGCCAAGCTTGCCAGACGGGGTAGGTAATCACATTGAGTAATGCTGGATTTCATAAAAATGAGGTGTAACCCTGAAGTCATGAAACTGGTTTTCTCCTGCGGATCATAATCTCACTCTGAAGGGAAATTCTAAAGAGGAGTTCCACATACGCAGGGTGATGGATGTGCCTGGGTTTGGTTTGGTTTTGCACAATGACAAGGCTTTTCTTTGGAATTAGTACAAAATCGCCAAAGGCACCATGGAGATGTTTCCCACCGAGATATACATGCAGAAGGAGAATGAAGGTGATTTCAGCCAATTTTCTCCTAATCTAGCAATTCGGTTAATTTCCACAGACGTCATCCTTTTCATATTGCTGTTGTTCTCATCATCTGCTTGATGGAAACAAAACATTAAAATATGACTCTTCAAAGATGACTGAATAAATAAAAGTCCTACTTAAATATCTAAAGTGACATGAGAGAACCTTCACCCAAAAATAGTTATTGAGCAAATACCAGCAAAGAGAGGGATCTATTAGTGCACGGGGAGTAACTACCTAGACTCTTCAATTGGCAATCTCTTCAGGAAAATGATTTTGTTCTGTGAAGATTTAGCTTCTCCCTGGCAATCTTCCTGGTCTAGGACGTATTTTAAATAAGTAGCTGAGAAGCTGGGATTCCTATTTCAGAAACCCCCTTGTCTTCAGTAGCTATATTCCAAGATGGCCAGAGAATGCCTGAACTACTTACACTAGCCCATTTTCTGTTGCTACAACAAAACACTTGAAGCTGGACATTTTATAAAGAAGATCATTTAGCTCATCGCACAATCTAAGAGCACAAGCTAGCATCCTGGCGAGCCCCCGACCCACCCAACTGCATTACAGTAAGACAAGAAGCCAAGCATGTTAATTTTTATATTCATTAATTTTATGTTTCTGTGAGTGTTTTGCCTCCATGAATACATGTGCACCACTTTTGTGTCTCGTTGGAGGCCAACAAAGTCTCCTGGAACTGGAGTAACAGAAGGTTGTGAGTCACCATGTGGGTGCTGGGAATTGAACCCAGATTCCCAAGAGAGCAGTAAGTGCTCTTAACCACTAAGCATCTCTCCCGCCCCAACCTCATCACTTTAAAACAGTATGTTCTTAAGAGAAGTAACTCACATGTGAGCCCGCCCACCATTAATGTTCAAGGACAAGGCCCTCAAAAACCTAATTAGCCTTCACCAGGCCTACCTACCTCTTAAAACTTCCATCACTCCAACACAGCTAGAGTGGTGAGCACACGTCTAACACATGAACTTTCGAGAGACAAACTGTCTCCAAATCACAGTGTATGAACCACGGCTTTTTTCTCAAAGGGTAATATCTATAATCAAGTGTTTTCAACAGTATGTTCTTAGGATAACTTTACCCACACCGTTGATTTGACACCTGGCATGGCTACAAAATGATTATCAGGTGAGTAGAGTATACAGCCTGGATACACTGGACAAATGGTTCATTCATATTCCGGTGGAACAGAACAAGACGGCACATGATTTCAGCACACTAATCAGAATGGCATGTACTCTGAAATTACAGCTTCTTTATTCCTGGAATTTTCTACTTAATCTCTTTTGACTGCAGTTGGTAATGAATAAATAGAACCATGTAGGAGCAGATTTTAGTGTGTGCTCCTGAGTAATGGACTTAGGAATGGTCTTCTTACGCTGTGTTATGATAGGGAGAACCACCTTGCCCTTATGGTTGTGAAATCAACCCACTTATCCTATGACAGTTCAGGTTGCACCATCAGCGCCAAAACCCTTATGCCATACAAGTGCACCCTCCTCAAAGAACCAGTGCTTCAAGAGAACGATGAGCTCCCAGTGTCCTACCTGTTGAAGCTGACTGGCAGTGAGGAGACAGGCTGGTGTTTTCCAGCATGTGTGAGTGTAACATGTACCGAAAAACACAGACAGTACCCTTCTAACTTAGCTACTTTTTACTCTCTTATGCCTCTGGTACTTTCTCTTCTCTTGTTCAACATTTAAACGGCTTCCCAATTTCTACTCAATGAAACTCAAGACCATTAGTGGGTCACCTCCCACAGTTAGGAAAGTGCTGACCCACACCATATGTTTGTGACCATGCGGGCCACAGTCCAAGCTCTATCAGAACAGAACACACAAAAAATGGGCATGCTGCTGGTTTTCATCCCAGGCCTCCTGCAGCAGAGCATCATCAGCCAGGAAAGCCAATGGACTGTCACTTCAGCGAGCTGAAGGGCCTGGTGTGTGCTCTGAAGTCTGAATCTGTTCTAGTCATTAGGCCTCAAGAAGTGGCTAAGTGATTTTTCAAGGTCATATTTCTAACGCTCTGGGGGATTGAACTCAGGTCCTCAAGCTTATAAGGCAAACACTTTAAAAACTGAGTGATTTCCCTAGCCCTATTTACTTGTTTCTTTAAAAAAAAAAATCACAATAATAAAGACAAAACCCAAAAATTCTATATGGCAACAGTCACGTGAAACCAGAACATTTGTATCTAGAAATGATCTGCGTAAGGCCTGCCTAAGGACATTAAAGGTAGTCTACAAAGCTGGCCCCGAGTGTCCCTGCAGCCACTTGAAAGAAAGAAGCACAATTGGTTACAAAACTCAGTTATAAGGTAAAAATATATCATTGTTCTGGACAAATGCGGCTATTTCTGTTACTACGCAGGGGGAAGCTCTCCTTTTGAAGGGACTTTGAGCATCGGCAGTCTGACTTCCCCGGGGAAAAGCCCTGGAGTGTTCCCCAGGTTGTCTAAAGATAGTTCTGTTGCCGAGTGTAAGCGAGAGCTTTGTAGGACACCACTTCTGTCCACCCGGAGGAGTTAACTCAGGATGGGCTCAGCACAAGCTCCCACAAGCACGTGAACGGAGTCTAGTCTCGGCAGCTCCTCCTGACATCTGCCGCGTAGAACTGCGTTGCTGGAGTGACCCTGCAGTGGCCACCGTGAGTAGCAGATTTTGAACTCTTCAATCAAGAGACTGATTGAGGCTTCCATATGCCATGGTGTATGAGCATTACAAAAAAATACGTGAGAGAAATTCTTAAAATGCTAGTAGTGTCCGGGGCTGGGGGTATAGCTCGGTAGAAGAGCATACGTGGGCCCAGACTCAATCCTCAACCTAACAAAAATTCCCCAGCACCAAAGAATGGAAAAATCTAATATGTACCATCCAACTCCTGAGGTAAAACTCATCTTCAAATCCTCATAAAGATTACAGCATATTTATAGTCAATGCTAGCATTCATTTGAACTAAATCTGACAGTGTTAAGAATGACTGGAAATAAGGGAGTGAGGAGTTGCTTTGGATTAGCATCGCTGTCCTGGGTAGACATGTGAATGATGTCGGCGTTGGTTATATTAGGTTCATTCATGTGTACGAAGTCTGGAGACTATTTCCTTCCTGTGTTGGTTGCTCTAAAGCTTGTCAATGAGTCTCTGTGGTAGCTGTGCCAGACCTCACCATACCAGGTGAGTCTTTCTAAAAAGCACCCAGGAGGCTGAGAGTGCAAGAACACACACACACACACACACACACACAGTTCACTGTCATAGAAAACAAAGTGACAGCATTCTTCATCTTTGCTCTTCCTCCCAGAGTTCCGGGAAAAGAAGTCTCTAGCATTGAAAATATGGCTGTGTGTGACCAAGCTATCTTCAGGCCTGCTTTTCTTCTTGTATTTTGTAAATAAGGAAGGTCGGAGGAAAGGATGGGTGTCCTGGTTTGCTTTCTGTTGTTGGGATTGAGACCATGACCAAAAGCAACCTGGGGAAGAAAAGGAACGCTTCGATTTATATTTGCAGTCCGTTGCTGGGGGAAGTCAGGACCGGAAGCTGGAAGCAGGAGCTGCTGCAGAGGTCCTGGAGGAGTGCTGCTTACTGGCTTGTTTTCCATAACTTGCTTAGCCTGCTTCCTTATATCATTCATGACCACCTGCCCTGGGGTGACACTGTCCCAGTGAGCTGGATCTTTTCACATGAATCATTAATCAAGAAAATGCCCTCCAGACTTGCCTACAGGACAGTATTAGAGAAACATTTTCTTAGTAAGATGATTCCCTCTTCCCAGATATGTCTAGGTTTGCGTTAAGTTGACAAAAAAAAAAAAAAAAAACAAAAAACACACAGCACAAAGGGGACAGGGACATGTCAGATCTAGAGAGGCGGAGCAAGAAAGTCCTCTGACCTTTGTTTCTCTGCACACTGCGGGTATTTCATCAGTCAGGTGAATCCCAGGTACCATCATGAACTTTCCTGTGTGATTTATTTATAACAATGCCTCAAAGCAACCTTCCCAAAGCAAGCACACTTAGACCCTAAATCCTGAAAACTAGACGGACCCTCGGATCTTGGACTTGATCATAAACTGTCCCTTAAGTAAAAAGATTCAAATTTAAACAAAAACATATTGTCAGTAGAATACAGAGAATCAATGAGAGAATTTCTCCAAACTGGAAATATTTCATTTACATTACCTATGTAGGGTTTTATGATTGCCCAAGAGAAGCAATATTATTTGACAGAGATTTCGAGAAGTATTTTTGGTCAATTAAACTTTCATTGTGTCAAGTAAAATAAATCCAAAGAATGTCTTAGAAAAAATCTAAAACGTGATTACAAATTCTTGTTCAATACGATCATAAACCATTAGCAAGTTTTAGCTATGTAGACCCCATTGTAATCCATTTCAATTGCAGAAATACGTCCACCTGGAAATGAATGGCTCTCACTGTTGTTTCAACACCGCATAGCAACCCACAGTCCAATCTACACTACGCCTTGTGCTATTACAGACTTGGTAATTCAGCATCTTCAGAAGTTAAGAGTGAAGGCATAAAATCCTAGACATCTATCCAAAAACCATCCTCTATTTCGGGATAACCTTCCCAAGACAATTCCCAACCTCTTTAGTCATCTTCATCTATACAATTATCAAAACACTGTTTCCAACGCTGTTTCCTAGACAAATTATTCACAAATCTTTTAGCTTACATAGCATTTTTTTTCTTACTGGCCATATCAATAATTCTGAAATAAGAAGAAAACTTGCAGCTTATTTTTCTAGATACAAAACTTTCTTTCTACATGCTTTTGCTAAAAAAGTATTGATTCCTCCCTTGGCCCATAGTGGAGCTGAGAGACATTTGCCGGCATTTTGTGTCTATACTCTTTACTTTGGCTGAAGGCACAGGGCTGTCATTGTCCTTAATCTTTCCTCCTGAGTCACCTGGGATTCCAGGAACTTCAAAACCACCCAGAGCAGACCACCCAGCAGATGAGAGTAACTACCCACTGGAGAGAAGCTATATCCAGGAATGTCTCCTGGGAACCACCTTACCACCTCAAGCAATAAAGAGTTCTTTATTATTAATAATTTTAATTATATGTATAGAGGTTGGTTGGTGCACACAAGTACATGTGTCTGCAGAAGTCGGAGGCATCAGATCTGGAGCTGGAGTTTCAACCAAACTTAGATCCTCTACAAAAGCAGTACACACTCTTCTCTGGAACCAATAAGGCCTTCTTTGATCACTTTTCCAAACCAGAATTGAGAAAATGATCAGCCAGACTCCACCTTGACCAGGAGGACACTTAAGTACCCAGATCTCTTCTCTATGCCCCAGTTCTTTCTCTAGAGCACACATGAGTAGCATGAGGATGGGCTTGGGGGTTAGTGGACCCCTTTATTTGTTCCCACTTACTGATGCAGCCACGACGAACAAAACTCCCTTTCCCCACTGCTCATCTCTTTAACTGCATACAGGGAAGAGGTGACCAAGACCAGCCTGCTGGGGCCGCTGGAGAAAGGATTTTGCTATAGAAATTCTGTTGTAGATGTTATTTTAAATTTTCAGATAAATCTTATTTCAGTTAATATTGAGAAAATAAATTTCCTACCATCTCTATAAATTCTTCTCCACAGAGAATGTTTAGTATATCATTTTTATCTCTCATAAGCTTGCCAATTTTTCATCCTTTATCCCCATTCTGCTATATCTCTTCCCCTGCCTTTACATAAATTTATATAAATGTTTTGATTCTCTTTTGCCGGTAGCTACTCTGCTGCCCTGCTAGGGAGAAGGCATAAATAAGAGTAAAGCCAACTGGGGGTACGGATAGACCGTGGGATATTACTCAGTAACTCAGAGAGATGGGAAATGAAACAAGTCCCTGGGGCTCCTGGAGTCGCCACAACATTTAATCCAATTCAGTATATATTTGTCAAGTCCACTGTGAGCCTGGCATGGAGCAAGCAAGGTGATGAGAGATGAGCTACCCACATGGGCAGGGTATATAGACCAAAGTCCTCACTCATCAAGGAATTAATTGTTGTTCTGTAAGGAGCTGGTAATTCATGACCAAGAGAATTCTAATACTTTGGCAAAGGTTATTCTCTTCTTTCTGTTTGAACTTCCCAGGACCCATGAGGAAACCCTTCACTGAAGAAACCCTTCACACTAGGCCACATGGGACAGAACTTGCCTTTAGATTCCACTGAGCTCATTTTCTGCAGATATCCCCTCCCTTCCCTCAAGTCTGCAGTCCACATCCCCACCCTCCAGGATCCCGGCTCGGTTTCATTCACCGCCTCCCAGTATTGTGAAGTGATTTCATCCTACAGTAGGTAAAGATCAGAATCAAATCCAACATGCGAGGGACCTAAACAGCAAAGAACAAAGAACAGGTCGTGGGGTGGGGGCGGGGATGCTCAGCTATGACTCATCTCGACCAAGGAGAAAGCACAAGTGAGATCCTATCAATTTTAGTCAACTTCAGGTTGAGGTGCCCCCCCCCAATTACAAAGGGGGTCTGTTTTTGTAAACTGAGTAAAAATAAAGGCAAAGACAAAAGACAAAAACGTGCTGAGCATGAGATGGCTGTGTTGGGGGCTAAAGAGATGGCTGAGCAATTAAAGAGCACATTGTTCTTGCAGAGGACTGTAGTTTGGTTCCCAGCATCCAAGTTAGGCAGGTCACAACTGCCTGTAACACCAGCTCCCGAGGAATCCAATACCAACGACCTCTGTGGTCACCTGCACTCATGTGCACAAACCCACTCCTGAACCCACCCACACACAGAATTTAAAATAATAAATTTAAACAAATAAATATAAAATAATATAATTTAAAATCCTAAAAGAGAGAAGAGACTGTTGGGGACTACCCATGTCTCACCGTCTTGCACAGTAAGTCTAGGCAGTTTCCAGTAAAAAGAACGCTGACGTCCATGCCCACTGGGCCACTGTGAGAACAGCAAAAGGCACAGACTTTCTTCTGAGGTTTCTGAATGAGCACTGTCAGCATGAGATAAAAGGCTCTAATGTGTTATTTTTGTTATGCATGAGACTGCATCAGATTGGGACGTAAGAGAAGGGATGGTGAAACCTGACCAGTTTACAACTGCTATTTCAAATGTCAGAGAATCCCCTAAGGGTGGTAGAGTCCTCAGGAGAACATGCCTTCGCTTTCTGTCCAGTTAGTCCTACCTGTGACTTTACCCATTTCTAAGCTCTTATCAGGGATCCCTTTCTTAAGATACTCAACAGGTTTTTAATACCTCTTTGATAGTTAGCTTTTTTTTTTTT
>CABHPQ010170053.1:29478-48707 GCA_902168405.1 Peromyscus aztecus
GGTCCTAGCAAATGGCCCACTGACAATCCACTGTTGATCTGGATTTGAATGAATGAATGAATGAGAAGCCAAGGCAATACAGCAGTGTTTTCCACCGTGAGGAGGGGTTCTGCTATGGAAAGATGGAGTCTCTGCATGGGCAGGAGCTCACTATAAGCACAAACCTTCTCAACTCTGGGGCTGCTAAAGAATCAATTAACCGGGCTTTTGTGTTCACTCAGCTGCCCATCCAGTCAGTGAAAAGTAATGTTTCAGTTCAGGATTTATGTTTGATTTGCAGACACACCACCAACAAAAACAAGCCATTCCCCACTGTGATGTAATAATATTAACATTCACACACTTCCCAGTTTTAATGGAGCAATTTTAATGTTTTACCCAGTGTACTGAGTCATCTACCTACTCAGCAAGGAGATGCTGAATTCCTACCATTTCTAGTCTTCTCCTCCCCAGCTGCCTAGTCTTAGTATTACTGGTCTGTTAATCCTCCAGCTACTCTGAGTTCTATCAGTCATTGGAGCTAACCAAGTTAGAGGCCAGCTTACTAAGATGTGAGAATGAGAAGCCAGATTCCCAGAGCTACCTAATGGTGGTCCCCAACTCTCTTCCTCTCCTGATATCCATTAACCTATCTGCCCAAGCAGTGCAGGAAATGGACCCTGCATCTGTAAACTCTTCCTTTCATCATGACACTTAGTGCAACCAACACACACACACACAAACACACACACACACTACACATGCACACACACACCACATACACACATAAACACCACACACATGCACACACACACACACCACACCACACACACCACATACACGCATAAACACCACACATATACACACACTACACACAGGCACACATACATACACACACCACATATACCTACATATATACACACATACACACACACACACACACCCAAACACAACTGCTGCATACTTGATAAAAAAAGGAATAAAAAGATACCTATGTCAAATATAACACACATCTGACAGCCCAGTAGCCATGAATCATTTGTCAGAGATCTCACAGACTGCCTTAAACGTCCTTGTCTGCCTTTCCTCATTCCCACAAAAGTCAGGATGCTTCAATGGAAACAGGGAGTTATTATAAAAACCATTTATTAAAGCTATCGAAGCTTTTAAATAAACCCAAGATGGTGTATGCTGTTTGAGAGGGAAACACGTCCGTGTGTATCTAGATGAACGCGCAACGGGCTAGCAGACGCTAACCCAGAGCGTGCAGTGGGCTAGCACACTGCACTAATGGATAGAGTGGAGCTAGACATGGCCCTCCTAGGGCTGGACTCAAAAGAAAGAAGATAGCTTAGAAAGAAAATATCACCTAAGAGATGCTCTGAGGTTTTCACATCCAAAGCTGCCTGATAAATGTGTATTCATTCAATTACAGGAAATACCATTTAGGTAGGCATTTAATTTTTTTCCCACTTATTTTAGACACGTAAAATAGGAAAACCACAGTTAGTATTACATCAAAGATTCAACTCCATGGTGAAATAGGGGGCATAGGGACCAAGAAAAAGGGGAAAACTCATTTACTGTGCCATGTGCATCCAGAATTGAACCGAAGTCTCCACAAGTTTCTCTTACTCCTCACACATGCAGCTGGCTTCCTACAGCATGGTGAAAAGGAGTCAGAACGAGGCTCAAGTCCTTCCTGAATAGCCCTTGAATGGAGCAATCACTGGAAAAAGCATCCTGGATGTATTACCTACATTGCGGGGATGTCTTCAGGCGCTATGAAGGCGGACTGAGCTAGCCCATCAAATCCTCTCTCCATTGCGATCCTCCTTGCCATTTAAAAAGCAACCCAGCCACACCTTAAACAGAAGTCACACTTCCCAAAGAACAGTCCTTGATCATAAGGATCGGGGCTGCTTTTCCTTCTCCTTCTCGGTCACTGACGTTGATTCCCAGACCTCGCTTGAATCCTTTCTTTGTGACATTTAAGATCCAAAGAAAGGGTCCCAAAACGGTGAGTGCATGTTCTGACAGGGTAGTAGAAACCCAAGCTGGAGCTCCCATGCACTTCCTTTCCATGTTTACACACTGGGCCTCTTCGCCAATCACATGAGTTCCTTCAAGGGAAAATGTGGTTAGATTTGAACTTAGTTAATCATGATTTTGTTTTTTGTTTTTTTTTTTAGTGAAAGAAAAAAATGAAGATTTCATCCTAAAACATAGCACCATAAAACTACCATGTGAGAGATTATATCATGAGGTAGTTTCCTGACACTTGAACCTAAAGCTGACGTGGCAAAGACTCAAAACAGTGAAAACCGGAAGAAATACATGGCTGGTGGGTTCGTTCTAAAAGCGCATCCTTGGTCATCAAGAGACACACAAAGACCTACAGAGCAGAAGAGATGGGCGGCCACCATTTTCACTCCTACACTGACTTTCTCTTTCTGACTACAAAATATCATTGCCTTCTACCAGTGCTGGGGATGGAAACCGTGCATCCTGTATGCTAATCAGGCACTCTACCACTGACCTACATCCCTAGCTCCTCCCCCCCACACACACACTTTTACTTCCTTGAAACAGCTAGTATACCAGCTCCCATGGCTAGAGACTCACTGACCATGGGGCATAAACCAAGAGGAAAGGACACCAGTTCCCAAGCAGTTCTCCTGTGGCTTCTACAGAATTTTTGGAAGTCTTAATTTCTGAGTAAACCAGGTTCCCTAGCAACCAAATGCTCATTTGAATTTTCTTTCCCACCCTGCCACCCAGTCCCCCTTAACTGCAGTTGCTAATGGAAATATCAGTAAAAAGGATGGAGGAGTAGACCTGGGGACTTGAGAAGATATACATCTGTATCAGCAAGACAAAGTAAGAATTGTCACGACTCTCTCTGCTTTATGAAAACTGCAATACCAAAGATAAGAGATCAGGGAACGCGTTTGATTTACAATTCTCAACTTGAATGTGTCGGTCCTTTAAGAAGCAAGAAACCATCACAGGCACTAAAACTTGACAAGTTGGAGAGAGACCCCGGTGGGGTTTGTACCTAAGGAAGATTTGGGAGTTCACTCTGGTCTTGGAGACACAAACTAGGGACAGCTTCATATTTAAAAACAAGGAATTGGAATCAGAGACAGGTATGCCACTAAATCCAATCCACTCACACCAACGAATCCCTGAAAGTCAGAGGGGTGGGAAACGCCACTTACCAGTTCTACAGGGAAGCAAGCCTACGAACGATGTTAAACATTCACATAGATATTACGAAGAACTGGGCCCCGGGAGCCTGAAGATTTCCCTGTCTAAAATTTTAACAGGCAGAAAATTTCTGGGATGGATTGCCATAATGCAAAAAGGGATAGAGGAGACACCAAAGCTCTCAGTAAATAAAACAGAGCAGAAGTTAGCACGCTCTGCAACAGAAATTATGAATGTGGATTCAGGGGCCAGAAAACCTGTGTTAAAACTCCACCATGTACTTCCTGTGTGATTTCAGACAAGTCACTTGGGCATCCGTTTATTAGTCTGCAAAAGGGAGGCCATATCTAGTTTTCCACAGGGCTGCTTTTCAAACTGAGCTCCTATCCATACTGTGTCTGGCATATAACGTGCTTAGTAAGAGTTTGCGAAAATTCGCTCTTGTCAGGCATGATGGTGCGTGCCTATGATCCCAGCCTTTGGGAGGTGGAGGCAGGAGGATTAACAGGTCAAGACCAGACTCAGCTACATGGTGAGTTTGAGACCAGCCTGAGGTATCTAAGATCCCAACGAAGAAGAAAGGAAGAAAGAGGGAGAAAAGGGAAGGAGGGAGGAAGGGAGGATGGATCTGCTCTTACTCGATAAAATTGTAAATGGTCATGAGGATAATTTAACGAAGTGGCGCAATTTCTTTTGCTTAGCATGAGAGGACTGACAGGTCTACATATATCGCACTTGGCAATGACACAGTCGACTGTGTGCACGCACTACATGAGAACATACTTCCTGCTGCTTGACACAGACACTAAATGCAACTTTTTTTTTTTTGCCTTCAGTTTTTCATACAATCGAGAAGTTATTGCTATGACCTAAGAAACAAAAAGAGCCAAGGCTTCACTTTCTCCAGCACACACAGACTCAGAGCTTCCTGTAGTCTCTGGGTCTGTATTTGGGCATCGCTGTTGGGCTCTTCTTTTGTAATGAGACTACCAATAATGCATGTAGATTTTTAAAGTCTGAGCGCAAATGAACATCTGTGTGCCTTTCTCTGGACCATGCAAGTACCCATGAAATTTCCCTTTCCCAAGCACAACCTGCCTTCACCCTGAAGACCTACAGCCCTCATACTCTATTACCGCCACCCCCTTGCTTTTCTGAACACACGTTCCTACAAGCGAATCTCTCATTAAACAAAAAGGTGCTTTAACTGAACATTTCTGAGCTCCACACAAACGGAGCCCTGCCATATTGCAGTCCCATCTTGCTTGGCCCCTCAGACAGGATGACTTGAAAAGCAGGCAGGCCTGTGGTGGTTTACCAATGCATAGGTTCTTCTCAGGACTGTTTGTATGCCCGCAGACCTGCCTTACTCAGTATACTGTTGGCAGATGCGCTGGCCATTTCAAGAGTTTTGCTATCATGAACAGCAGGGCTCTGGGCATTCTTGTACATGTTGAAGAGTTTCTCAGTGGGAAATCAGCCCAACTCATATAAAACCTGGTAATGCGGGTACAGCAAACTGAAGTTTCTGCTCCCTCTCCAGTCCTGCTTCATACTCAAAGGGGACCCCAGTCTGCTATCCTCGCAACTAAGGGAACAGTGCGTTCCAAACCATCCCCCCATAATCACTGGATCAATTTATTATCACCAGTGCCATAAGCATGGCCCCTCTGTGCCATGTCTTTGCCCAACATTTGCCATTGACAGATTTGCCAAGCGTGAGATGGTATTGTACCATGTTTGGTTTTAATATTAAAATATATTCTACATTCACTATATTACACAGAAGGGTACTGGAGCATGAAGGGACAGAGCTGAATAGAAACTGTAGAAACACAACTGATTACTTATGAAAATTAATTCTATAATTAGGGCCTATCTAAAATCAATGGTCAAAACGGACTTTTTAAGCAGGGGTTTGCAATACCCAGATAACCATGTTGGAAGAAGAGGAAATTGGATCCAGTCTCTATAGCATCCACTAAGATAAACTCATAGTAAAATGTTAATGACAAAGTCACACAACTACTAAAAGACAATAGAGGTGAGCCTCCCTATGACAGGGCTCTCCAAAATGGCAGCTCCCAACCACACACGGTTACTGAATACTTGGGAAGTAAATATTTGATTTACTCTTAACTAAATGATATCGAAGTTCAAACACTCATACTCAATTCAGTTTGGGGGGAACTCTCAGGTACACTTGGGACATAGTTAAATGAAATTCCTCTTTTTCAACTGCAAATGGGTGAAATCTAAATAAGGATCAAGTATTTTACAAAAAAAGCTAGTGCCCAAGTTGAGATATGTTAAAAGTTAAAAACAGGGATACTGCTGTAGAAAAGGTCCTAGGCTCAATTCCTAGCACCAACACGGTGGCTAACAACTGCCTGTAACTCCAGTTCCAGGCCTCTGATGTTTTCTTCTGGCCTCCAAGTCCTCCTGCACACGTGGAGCATATCACACAAGCACACATACATCCACAAAATTCCTTTTAAATCTTTTTAAGTTAAGACACACAAATTGTTACAAATTTTAGGATGGGCGTGAATATGATCAAAATACATTCTACATATGTATGAAATTTAATGAAACATTATTTTTGAATAATATGCACTAATAAAAATTCAAATATTAGTAACTTTTAAATACTGATTACTTATTAAAATAATATTTTTGAGTTAAAATATATTACAATTAATTTCATCTACATATTTATCATAGCTGCTAACAAATTATATGCATGGCTTATAGGATATTATTATAAAGTATTGCTCTAAAGCCTGGCAAATAAGGACAGTTTTTCCAAAGTCTGACTCAAAACTACAAAGCAATAAAAAAGACAAAAATCATTTATATAATAATAGTACAATCAGTGAAAACTGACAAATGGTAAACTCAAAAAAGTTCATAAACATTAAGAATCATATCTCCAATATAACATAAAGAGGGAACTATTAAGAGATGATTCATGGGGGGAGGGACAATTGAGGCGGGATCATGAGAAGAAGAGTTCAAGCCAACTCATTATAAGAAAAATACAAAGAGGGCTGGGATGAAGTTCGGCTGGGAGAGTGCGCACCTGAACTCATGAAGCAGTGGGTTTGATCACCAGCACCACCCAAACTGGGCACAATGGTGCAAGAGCTGTTATCTATCACTTGGAAAGTAAAAGCAGGAAGATCAAAGTTCAAGGTCATCCTCAGCTACAAAGATCCTGGGACTCGATAGACCCTGATTCATGAGGATGGGAGTACTGAATTACATTACATATTTAATCATCTCTCACTATTTAGATAACAAAAATACTAAGGCTTTACAGTATATCTGTTAGTATGGATCTGAAAATGCTAAATGGAAACTTCCAGAAATACATAACTCAGGTTTTAAATAACTTTAATTACAGCACAGTGTCAGGATTGTTTAATTTTAACCTCTTACTATGCCAAATTTATAAAGTAAGTTTTATCAAAGGTTTAGGAAGAAGACAGGCTTTGGCATGGCCTGCCACTTGAGGGTATCCATTGGGGATCTTGCAGCATCTCTGAAGGGGCTACTGCATTGAGCAAAACTGCACAGTATTTATTCTTTGAACCAGTGATTCTACTGGTCGTAAAGATGAGCCATGGAGAATACTAACAAATATTCATAAGGCTTTCCACTCTAGCCCTGTACACTCAAGTTTTTTGTTTGATTTGCAACTAAATCTCCATCAACAGAAACAAACCAGTCCCCACTACAATGGAAGGGCAGAGGACCAGAAGCAGCCATATATTCAAATGGATAATTTGGACACTTTAACACAGCAGAGTCACAGTTGTAAGACGTAATGAGAAAACTCCAAAGTGATCCCTCAGATACACTCGTCAGTGCAAAAAGGAATGTATGGAACTACAGGATGCCACTGTTTTTCTAAGGGGAAAAAAAACCAAAAGTTTGATTACCTTACATAAAATAATGAATAAATATGCACTGCACATATGTACATATGCGTATTAATTAGTGTCTTCCATCTGCATATACACACATGTGTTTATATCCATATCTCAGTAGATATGTATATACATATATACCTTCCTAATTCTGCCCACTGAAAAAAAAACAAGCAATAAGGTCTAGAGGCAGCAAGAAGCCTTAATATCTAGGATCTGGAATAGCAAATATCTCTAAATACCATTTATCACTAATGAAGATCTGAGGCAGGAAAAACGCAACATAAATCTAAAATACCTTGTTAAACCAGAAAGTAATGAATCTATCAATGACTTCCTAGTCTTGTCAAGCAGATTCAGAAACCAATTTAAAGACTCTCCCACTGGAAAAACGTAGAAAGAATGTCAAAATAAATAACAATCTGGAGGCTGAGGCAGGAAGATTGCCAATTGGAGGCCAGCCTGGTCTAAAAGCAAGACCCTGTCTAGAAAAAAAAAAAATGTATGAAAATCAATAAACAATCGCAGGGGGTTTAAGTACAAACTGCATTAAAATCCATGTGTTCATAATGATATTTACATAAACAATATAACAAAAATACTTCACTGGTCTCATTTGGAAGATACTAGAAAATCAAGTCATTATTTTGAACATTAATTAAAAGAGAGGGAAGGAAACCAATCATTAATTATACCAAAAGGCTGATACACCTCAAGGTAACCAAATGGTTGATATGCTTGAGAGAAAAGTTCCAGCTAGAGAGTGCAGATCAAAGGCTGTCCTGATTTTATAACCTGTTCTGTGGTGACAGTGACCCTCAGCAGCTGGAAGGGTCTGGGATAACTCTATCAATGTAGGAACAGGCTGACAACAACAAAGCCCACTGACTCATCATCCACTAGAGCCAGGATCACAGTCTCAGCACATCACTCAGTACCAGGAGACCTCAGTCAAGGTCCTTTTTCTTAACTCCTCCCCCAAAGAAGCAGGGCGTCTGTGACCTCATGGAGGGGGCTGGGTACCAGTGTGCAGGAAAAAACGGGAAAGAAAAGAATGTAAAGATACCAGCACTCGGGAGGCAGAGGCAGGCAGATCTTTGTGAGTTCGAGGTCAGCCTGGGCTACAGAGTGAGTTCCAGGAAAGGCGCAAAGCTACACAGAGAAACCCTGTCTTGAAAAACAAAAACAAAAACAAAAATGCAACCAGAAAAGTCTCAGAATGCAGAAACCTCACAGGACACGCTGTTGTCTCTTCAGCAAATAGACTCTAGGGAGGAAAATGAGGAAGGGACACAGATAAAGAGAGAGGAAACCTATCTATAAAAACAGATGCATCCCTCAGTTGTGGACACCGTTTGGATCCTAAATGTCACAAAGGAATCACTAAAAAAAAAAATAATAAATAAAAAAAATAAAAAATAAAACAGAAACAATCAAGAGAATCTGCTCTTGGGATACTTGATTTAAAAAAAAGAACTGCTGTTGAAACAAGTTTAGACACGATAATATTATGGTTATATGAAAAAATGGTCCCTTATCTTTTAGAAACAGTAATCTAGTAGGAACAGACAAGATGATAATCTGGTCTGTAATGCCTCAAAAAGAAACACAGGCAGGGGGAATAGGCAGAGGAGAGGACACAGTTAGCAAGGAGTAAATTATTAAAAAACCTTACAATGGCATCAGGGAAATCAATTCTGGTCTCATCACCACGACTTGTTACCCACAAGACTTTGGTGAAGGTCCTAAGCATGCTGCCTCTCAATTTTTCCTATTTACAAAGCAGAAGTAAGGGTAATTGTTGCAGCTAGCTATCGCAAACACTAAAGAAGAGAATCTATATAACGTACTCAGTACAGTACCTGAGAGCAGAGTAAATACCGTACCCCTTAGCTTCAATTAATACTATGGCCAAGTATTGCTGTTGTAAGTCAAGATCACAAGCTAGAAGTGGAGGGATCGGAATAGAGTCTGTGACTCAAAAGCCAATACTCTTCCCACTATATTAGGATGCATCACCCGCCTCTACCTCCAGTCTCTCTGCATGAAGTCTCTCTGCAGAGACCAAAAACAAGAAGATCAGACTTTCCCTGAGCTTCCTTACTTACACTACAGATCTTTAAAGACAGGGCTTCCCATCCTCCACTTCTGCAGAAAAGAGACAATTCACCATCTTTTGTGATAACATTGCAACCGTGTGGCTGGTTGTAATGGCTAGTCAGCTGTAGGGTGTATTTTTATCCCCTTATAAATCAATACATACACTCGTAAATTCACAATGATTAAACATGGTGCTGTTTCATCCTCCTTCCAAAAGACAGCTCCAATCTGTTACCACCTCATCAGGTGCTGGCAGAGGTTAGACAGTGGTACACTGAGATTTTTGAACACCCAAATTAACACAGTGATGATAGAACGTTAAGCTTCACATGAAGCATACCCTAGCCTAACAATGGCAAGTTGCCAGCGTTTTCTGAAGAGTGGGGAGATACTTGATATTCTTCAATGAAGTAGATATTCCCAGCTCTCATTAATAAGAGACATCACAAATCCTGAGTAAAGTTCATCAGTATTGTTTCACTTCCTCATGCAAGAATTCTGACCAAACACCTTCACTGCTGGATCCTTCACTGCTGGATCCTTCACTGCTGGATCCTCTCTTTCCCCGTCTCTTGCCTAGTTTGCTTGCCTCTTTGAGAATCTCCATTTTGCAATTTTCTTCTCGGTCCTTTCAGTCGCACAGCTTCAAGGCTGAAGTTTCCCAGGATTCAATGTTCTTTTTTCTCCTACATATATTCCCAGGGCAATCTCATATCAAATCACAGTAGCACCTACCACACTTCATCCATTCATCCATCTATCCATCCAACCATCCATCCATCATCCATCCACCCACATACCTACTCAACAAACATGTGCCCTACCCTCCATGTATGATAGGATTTCTCTTTAAATAATTTTATTTAACTTTATTTTATGTACACTGGTGTGAAGGTGTCAGATCTCCTAGAACTGAAGTAACAGACAGCTGTGAGCTGCCATGTGGGTGCTGGGACTTGAACCTGGTCATCTGGAAGAGCAGCCAGTGCTCTTAACCACTGAGCCATCTCTCTAGCCCAGGATTTTTTTTTTAAACAGGGAAGGATCAAAGAGATACAGTCTTGCCCTCATGTGCTTTACACTTGGGTTGGGTTGTAGTATTACTGTTAATCCAAAGATCACAAAGATGAACATGCAATCGTAACACTGAGATGGTGTACACGGGAGGAGCTGCATGGTACAGTAAGAAGGTAGAGTAGAGGGATTTAACCTTGCCATGGAAATTGCAAAATGATTCCCTAAGAAATGATGACTGAGCGGAGATCAAACCTGTAATTCTATCCCAACCTCTCTTCTGAAAGCCAGGCCAGAATTTCAGCTGCTATGAGGCCGCTCCATCCCAGAGAACACACACACCTGAAACACAGTCTATTTAAAACCGACTCAGTCACTTTTTCCCTCAGTGCTTGGATTTGCATCTCAGTGAGCATGATCCATTCAGAAAATACTAGCAGTTACCCTTCATTCTCTTTCATCATTTCCCCTCCTAATTTCACTGGTTCCTTCCGATTCTGTGGGGGTTTTTCATCCTCCCCTACACCGCTTCTCTTAGCTCTCAGCATCCCTGACCAGGCTGGTACTAATCCCACAGTTGTCTCTTCTCTACACTTAAGAAATGACCATGCAAAAAAAAAAAAAAAAAAAAAAAAAAAAAAAAAAAGACGTGTCTTCCCTCTTCCAATGACTCCCAAACTCTACACAGTTCATCAGTCTCAGCTTCCAGCTCTCCATCACCTGGAAAGAGCAGCCACATAGAGCCATACCCACCTGGCTCCTCACCACAGAGGCTCTTCGGTCTGCAGTGGCCTGCCTCATCTTCCCCCTGCTCCCAGATCTGTGTGTCCCAGAATGCCAATCTCTAAACAGGCCTACGAGTCAATGAATGAGTACAGTGAGAAAAATAGAAACTTATCAAACTGTAGTTTATTGTCCAACCTCAACCTTTAGAGGGGTGATGGGGTACTCTGTAGCAGTGTTGAGCAGTAGGAGTAAACCAAGACTGTTCCCAGGGCACATGGGTGTCCTGTGGGCCTATCTCCCAACGCGAGTGCTTTCTTATCTCAGCTCCCAAAGCACCTTTGTGTATTCACCACAGATCACGTGCTCACGTGACAATTCCCCTGCTTGCCTGGGAACTAGCTACACAAAGCCAGGGCCAGGCCTCTTGGTCTCTGTATCTCCAGTATCTCCCTGGTGCCAGGCATTTCAATGACACAGATCGTCATCAACAAAAGCAAATGTTTGTTCAATAAATTACTGGAGCAAATAAGAAAGATTAGTTGCCTTAACCTTGGCCAACACCTCTATCTTTCTCCATCCAGACTAGACTTCCTCATTTAGTTAAAGAGAATTTTTAATGGGAGCACCATTTTCATAAGAAAATTCCAAGCTTCACATCAATTACTAGCTGTCAATCAACCAATAACTACTTATACAACACAAGCAACTCTTCTGGCTTGGTGGGCAGGACAGAAGAGCATATATTTGGCTGGGACCAAGAAAGTACATAAATGATGGGTGGGGGATATAACTCAGTGGTAGGGAGGCTTGTCTAGTATAACATCCTGGGTTCCATTCTCTGCACTGAAAAAAAAATATTATCTAACCTAAAACCAAACATTATAATAAAATATGTGCTACATGAGTACATGGAAGGCAAGGAACAAACTACTCTTAGAGCAGAGAGAGTTCCTTGGAGCATGAAGGATTTGAACTCAGACTTGAGAAAGGGCTTCAGTCTCAAGAGAAACAGTAAGGAGGAGGCCATCCCAAGGCTGGCCTGAGGAAGCCACAAAGGTAAGCAGATTTGCTTCGAGGGAGCTTTCTCAGATTGTCACAGGTCTCTAGGATAGAAAAACCAAACAGTCGAACTTTCAGCAGACATTAAGCAACCCCAAGAGATTCCTAGATTGTGAATTCCTCCATCGAAGTATCTGTGTGAGATACACAATGAGGTACATGTTGCTTATCCCCTCGTAACCTTCTAATCCTAGGAACTGGATTATCCAGGACTATTTTAGGAGAATTGCTTCTGACAGAACTTGCAGATAGAACTGAAGTCACCTCTTGGCACACAGAAACCATCTCTGTGTCACCTTACCCCACCCAGGGCCCTCGGGTCTTCTCACAAGAAGCCATGTGAATGCAAGGCCTCTACCATACTGGAGACAATGAACGCAGTCCTCTTTCTCAATCCTGAAGTTCAAGGAGAAGCTGCCAGGAGTGGCTGGAATGCGCACAGCGCCTCTCAGGCTGTTAGGAGACCCACTTCACTTACCACTTACCTCTCTGAGAATGGGTATTAAAAACGTCCCCACATTCCCGGGAAACAATGTACTTCTCAGGCAGGAAAAGCCGTAAGTCACCGGTGAAGAGGGGTATATAGGTTTGAACTCAAACCAGTGCGCTATCTGCCACCATCAAATAAAGCAGAGGGCCATCAGAGGGGGAATCGTGACTTAAACCCACAGTCTCCCTGTCACACAGTAAGAGCACCTTCTTCCAAAGTGCTCACTCACGGCACTACTTCTCAAGTCCGATGTTCTAAAAAGGCCAGTCCTGCATTAATGGGTCAATGGCTTATGTGGCTTTGCTCTTTTCTTCCTTTATTACTTTTTTTTTCCTGGCCCTGAGTATTAAACCTAGGACCTCAGACCTGTTAGAAAAGTGCCCTACCTACCACTGGGCTGCATTTCATTTCATTCATGGAGGTTGCAGTCCTCACCCGAACACCTTTTCCATGCGCTCTAGTCTCCCTGGTAAGGTCAACATAGACTACAGGCTTACGCGTGAAATCGACAACATGAGGTGTTTGCTACAGAGCTTCTGCTTGGCAGAAATGTGTCCCGGAAGGTTATCAAACTCTCATAGAGAACTATAAAATGATAGCAAATGGAGAGGGTGTGTGTGTGTGTGTGTTTTAAGGTATAGCAGTGTTTATTTAACCAAAGGAGAAGAAAAGATAAAGAAGATGAAATGATGAAACCATTCTACTTGTGATTAGGGAGGAGAATCTGATGCATAATAAATAAAGCCTTTGAATGGGACCATCATGGAAAGCTGTGAGATGCTTTCCGAGATCTGTTGACCAAACTTTTAAAAATAGCAGTCATCATCAGGATATTTCCTCTCGCTATGATCCAGCGAAGGACGGAATCTCGAAGTGATTAGTAAAGAAGTGCAATGCTCCATAAATGACCTAGGAGCCTTTCAAGTCTACAATATAGCACCGTGGAATCAAAAGTGAAAACAAGTCCGAAAGTTCCCTGAACTTCTATGACTGTCGACTCACGAATCCTGTAAACACATCTGTAGAGATGGCAGGAGGCTGTGAGACAGGCAGAGGCAGGTATGTGCTGGAAGATCTAAGGCTTGAGGGGGAAAAGAGGGTGGGAGGCATGAGGAGGTGTAGGGCAAAGTTGGACGCCAGCAGAGGGGCCCTGAGGGCAGAGGGGAGGAGCTGGGTTTGGGCAGCAGGTGGGAGGCGCATGGAGAAAGTGGCTCCTGGTTAAGAAACTAGTGCAGCCCATTCTCAAAGGAACCTTGTCTTGCAGGTAAAAATACAGAGGCGGGAGGAGAAAGCCCGAGGGGCTGTGGGTGGACATCTATGGGCAGAAAAGCATGGAAAAGCTCCAGGAAGAAGAGGAAAGTGAAAGGGATATTTGGCAGAGGAACTGGAGCCTAGCAAGGCCAGCCCAAGAGAACAGATTTCTGAGAGAGCCCCAGGATGCTGGGAGCCTGAGTGAGCTCACTGCACTGGGCAAGACTCCACGTTGCTTTTTTTCCAGGTTATTTTGGAGGAAGCAGCTGCGGACCCAATAAACTGAGAGTTGGGAGTGCTAGAGCTCTCCCGGGACCTCGCCACCAGGAGAGATGCCAGCATGGAAGCCCCGATTGCTACCACTGCAGGTGAATGTCCAAGGAGACTACAGACATGAAAAGAAAACCCTGAGAGAGAGATGATGAAGCATAGGAGGTATAGGTGTCAGCTGAGCTCCTCAGACAAATAAGCTGAAGATCGCAGGAGAGAAGGATTCATCAGCTATGGAAATCCCGGCTATTCCAACGAAGACGACCCTAGCTCAGAGCTGAGGTTATCGGTTCCAGGGTCGTGTTTGCCGTGTTTACTTCCCTGCCAAGTATGTTTCAAAAACTCCACCCCGATGCAGAACACGCAATCTTAATAAACTATCACACAGATTTATTAAAAACTCTGTGTCTAATGTATTTCTCCAAGGTTTTAACACATGACAGACCTGAACTAATGAAGTTAATTCCTTCAGTTTGATCACTATTTGAGTGACTTCCAAGTGCAAAGTGGTATATGCCCTGCCAGCTGCTATGGGGGCTTCTGTCTTCCAGTAGCTCGGTCAGTAGTTGGCATTCAGATTAGGGAAGCTGTACTCTTTCCCAAGGGTAGGGAACAGAGCAACTTACCGCCGAGGAAATACGTCTTTCCAGCTACACATTCACAGCAAAGCACGGCTCATATTAATAGCTGGTGACTGTAGACACTGCTGCGCATCCGTCTCCATGTTTATCCTATCCTGCTTTACCCCCAGGCACTCCTGTCGTGACTGCAGACCCGCAGCACGTCATGTTGTTACTTACTGCAACTGTAACTTGTAAAATTAAACTTCAGAACTGAGACAGGCTAAATGATTGCCTACTTTAAAAAAATATGTGTATGTATAATTCACATACCACTTCAGATAAGCTCTTAAATTATGAAGCCCTAAAAGTCAAAACTGTCACCATTTTTAAAAATCACAGTTTTAGGAATGCAGTTCTTCCTACACAAAAAGACCTGTGTGTGTGTGTGTGTGTGTGTGTGTGTGTGTGTAGGTTTCTAAACAGTATTTTGCACTGTCTGTTACAATCTGCTTTTCAGGTTTTATCGAGAACAATTTACTTCTCCCACACTATATTTCTATGCTCTAAGAAGGACCACGAAATAGCTTAAAACTCACATATTTGCTAAAAGCAGATTAGTAATACAAAATCATTTCTACTTGGGACAGTGACATGGCTCACCGGATAAGGGTACAAGCTACCATGCCTAACAACCTGAGTTTGACCCCGGGGACCCACATGGTGCAGGAAGAAAACGGACTCCTGCAAAGCATGCACATATACATGTGTTCACATACACATGAACACATAATAAACAAAAAAGGTTGCTAAAATACTTTTACATACTAAAGTAGAGAATGATCAGAGAAATATCTGAACACCTACCGCGTACACTATGGGGGGTCTTCACACCTGTATCATCTCCCACAACCCTCCACTCGCTGGAGGGTGGAGTCTGCCCTGCAATCATTTCCAAAATAGTATTTTCGAAGAGATGTACTTTTTCATGAAACTAAGTCTAAGCCCTCCATTATCCGAGTGAATTCTTATTTACTAGATGTCTGGGTGGCTTTACACAGTCAATTGGGTCCTGAAAAGTTGGAAGCAAATCAACTGTTCCGTGAAAATCATTTTCACATAAAATTGCATTAGAAGGGCGAATATGCCAAGCCTCACCTCTGACTGACAGTCGGCAGAGGGCTTGCTCAAACTCTCCTGTTCAGTCCCGGGCACAGCCTCAACCCCACAACTCTGGTGAGTTTAGGTTTCATGAGTTTAGCCATGGGGAGATCCAGAAGTAAACAGTTTAAACCAGTACCCACAGCCTGAGACATCAGCAACACAGCAGGAAGAAAAAATACATTCAGGACACACAAAGCGATGCCACGCCCCCTTTGTACTAACAAGCTGAAGGAAAACAAAGCATTGTCCTATAAGACCAGTCTGTTAACTCACATTCTTCTTCCACAGTGTCTGGCCAGAATTACCATCATAGTCTATCCTCAAACTAGGGCTAGAAGAAAACTTTGAAGGATACAAAAGCTCATGCATGGCCTTTGTATTCAAATGTGCTTGCCACAAAAGGTGTTTATATGGCTACCAGTTATATAGATGAGTTCAAACGAAGCCTGTGGCAATCGGTACACTTAGGTCTCGCTGTATAAATAAATGTCCTCTGCATCTTTCTGACTTAAGGGAAGCATGGGGACACTTGGCTTTTGACATCTTCCCTGATAAAGAGCATGCATTAGAAGTAGTGAAACAAGAGCCTAGAGCAAGAGCAAGCCACTCGGACACAACCTTGAGCAAAGGTTGCTCAGTGCCAAATCCAACACCAGACTAAAACACCGGAGCCTGGACATGGTACGAGGTGTGAACCATCTTCGTCCTTGGTAGTGTGCTTGAATCAGTTACAACAGACAGAACCAATGAATGGAGAAGTTCTTCATTCATATCTTGTGACTCTTCAAGAGATTCAAGCCACTTCTTTTAAGTGCGTGTGTGTGTGTGTGTGTGTGTGTGTGTGCGCGCTAGCGTGCGTGCGTGTGCGTGTGTGGTGGTGGTGGTTCTGGTGTGTGTGTGTGCACAAGAGATAGAGGGCCCAAGCACATCTGAAGGATGGAAGACAACCTGACAACCTCAGGTGTCATCTTCAGGAACTTTGTCCACCTCCTTTGAGACAAGATCTCATCAAACCACTTTATACGGTGCCCTATCAGCTCCCAGAAATCCACGCAAAATGACTAAGGGAGGTGTTGGAGAAGAGTAAATTACTAGCCAAGAAAGCAAAATTATCAGTTTTTTGTTTTGTTTTGTTTTGTTTCAGCTAAAGAAGGAAGGAGGAAGCTAAGAACATTGGGATCCTTCTGGAATGAACTTTTTCCGGCTGGAGGATGTGGATCCTCTCTACCACCCAAGTGGATGGAGGGCAAGTAGAATATATGTTCTAAGTGAGAAGGGGTGTATGGGTAGAGTTTATACAAACTAGGTAAGAGCTAGAGGACAGAGGGACCTCAGCCCCCTCCCCAGACATTCTCCCCAGACATTCTCCCATCAAGGGGTCCAGAGCACGTGTTCCCGTTGCCTTCGGAGCAGTCCTGCTCTCTAAGCCTAGTCTGCACAGTACCAAACATTAGAAGAGATTACATTTCAGTCTCCGAAGTGCTAATTCCAGCATAGTTTCCAATGCCTTTAAACACGCTGGTTTGTGTTATCCCACCGACCCTTCCTTCCTTAGAAGTAGGAAAACAAACAGATGATGGAGTCCAGAATAATTTCCAAATCCCATCATTTGGATTTCCAGACAGCCAACACAGCACATACCCCAGCTCCAGAAGTAGGAAAAAGGGTGGAAACCCCCGAATTCTGCACCTAGGACTTCACCCACCCTTCTTAACCATCACCTCATCTTCCCCCATCGGAGCTGAAGTAGCCCAGGGCCACTCCACCCGTTTGTTTCAATCTGGTCTATCCCAGTTCAACCAAACTCAACGGTTATTCTCCTTAGGTAGACAGCGAGCCCATCGCTCCCTTGAATTGGAAGGTGTTCCTTAGAACCATGTGTGTAATGAGCTTGTCAGTTCCCCCACGCGTCTAAAAAGGAAAAAAAAAAAAAAAAAGTCCTGCAGGAAATCTGTGGCCAAGCGGCCCCCTCCCAATGTCTGAGTCAGAGTAAAGCGTCTTCACTGAGCTTCTGGTTGATCAGGGTGTATCACTTTCAGAGCAGCTCAGCAACTGAACTTATGGCTGTCTTCCAGCCACGCAGAACATAAGCTCTATTTTAAAACTCTTTTCCTAACTCACAGACGAGGAAGGTATCTCATAGGTTGTCAACTTCCTACTGGAAACAAATCACTTCCCTCTCAAACTGCGCTTGCTATCTCTCAAGATGAATGCGTGTTCGGGTGTGTATATTTTTATCTTTGGCCAAGCAACTCCATAAAGCAAAGAAAGGCACCCCCAAATGTTATCAACATGCCTGAGCCATTCAGGGCCTTCACAAGAGGAATGAATGGGCGATGGAAGCCCTTCAGCCTAAGGACTTCTCCCACACAAACATTAAATATGGGCAAAAAGGAAAAAAAAAGGATCTCTCTCTGGAGGGAGGGGGGCAGGGTGGATGATAAGGAAGGACATTAAGCAGCTGAGCAAAGGCAGCCCAGGCGCCGCCGCCGCCGCCGCGGCACTTCTCGAACTGCCTGCAGAGGGGAGAGAAATCTGCTCATGTAATATAAGCAAGCACCCTCGGGCGGCCGCGCAAGGGCACAAATAATAAATACACCCAGGAAGGCAAACAGATGTACAGAAAACAAGCCACCCCGAAAAGGTCAAAACTTCAGAAATCCCGGGGATCACATCACCCACATAAACGCACCATCAGTGGGAGCGAGAGAAGGGACTTGGAGACTTAGCAAAAGATTCTAAATTTGGGTGGTTTTTTTTTCCCTCTCTCTCTCTCTCTTCCCAGCTCCTGCTTGCAAAGTAACAGTGGCTACAGGCAAAGCTAGAGAGAGCAGGAAGGCTGAGGGCGGCGCGGGGTGCGGGTGGGAAGGGAGGGGTGTCTCACACCAGCCACCCAGGCCTCGATGTGACGAAAGTCGTCAGCAGCCCTAACCGCATCCCAGCCCCTCCACCCAGCAAGCAGACGCCCCCCCTGCAGCTCCCCCAGCCTGGCTCCGGTCCCTTGCAGCGGGCAGCCCCAGCAGCCCCGCAGCGGCAGCAAGCAGCAGCAGCAGCAGCAGCAGCAGCAGTAGAAGCAGCAGCCCAGCCCGGGCAGAGTGCCGGCAAACGCCAGGATCGCGGCTCCCATCCTTTCGGCAGACAAACCCCCCCCCCCCTCCAGGCCTCCCTCCTCGCCCACCCGGGATGCCCAGCGCGCCGGCGGTGGCTCCCGCTTACCTTGGGCGCTCGCGGGGGGGGGCTGAAGGTGGCAAGCCCCCCGCCCCCCGCCCCTGGCCTCCTCGCCTGCGCTCTTCCTCCCTCCTCCACGTCCTCCTCCTTCCTACAGTGTGGCCGGGGCTCCCCCTCCTCCCCGCCGCCTGGAGTAAAAGCAGAAAACCCCGGAGCCGGGCCCGCGTGCGTGCGTGCGGGAAGGCGGCGTGCGGCCAGCTCTCCAGTCACTGAGCGCGGCGCGCCCGCTCGCAACTAAAGTGTGAA
>CABHPQ010170054.1:601-81470 GCA_902168405.1 Peromyscus aztecus
GCTAGGGCTGTAATGTTTTCTGTTTGGATGAGGAATCACAAAAGAAGAAATAGAGTATGTACTCATGAGATCTGTTAATCATTCTGAGAAAATTGTGTGACTATATTGTTGATTCTATGTCTAATACCCTACTGGCCGATTGCCATGTTTCCTCAAATCACTGTATAAAATTCACTGCTTGGTCTGAGTAAAATTGCAGCAGTTTCACAGCATACTCTGGTGTCTGTGTCTGTCTGTCATCGCCGAATCCCACTTATCCTGAGTACCTTCACCCCGTTCTCCCTCGGTCTGGTGACCCGACTGAGACCCAGTCTGCGGCAATTCCATACTTGTTTTAATACAGATATATATTATACCTTTAAAAGTTTGTGTGTTTTCAGAAAAAAAGACCAGACATAAGTAAAGACAAGTAGTCCAAGTGTTCCAGCCTCTCATAATGCCTCTGTTGCAGTTTCTTCAAAATTCTGTATCCAGAACAAATTCAAAGGAGCTAACTGAGATGGTCCATTCTCACAGACTACTCTAGCCAAGACAATTTCCCATCACACAGACTAAAAAAAATAATAATACAGCTAGTATTCCCAGGACTTGATCATTATTCAAATTTTCTCAGGATCCCCTAAAGATGACATCACCCACAGACAGCAGGAAGCAGTATAGAGAACATGATACTCACATTCCCAAGAGGTGGGGTGGGTGTGGGAGTACACAATGAGTCCAGCTTGTGGCTTGTTTCCGTGTTGACTCAAGTTCAGAGAGTCCAAGTTTGTTTTTCTCCACAAGGCTGTATAACTGGATGTTTGGCCAAAGATATGGTTTCCAGATGTCTTACTCCCCAAGGCTGTGTAACAAGATGCTTTACCATAATGTTTGGCTACCAGATGTTTTAAGAATTAAGAAGATGTTTATGCTGGACCTCAAGGATGCTTTCTTCAGCATATGACTGGCCTCAGTCAGTCAGCCTATGTTTGCTTTCGAATGGACAGATTCTGAAGATGGATTCAATGGAGAGCTGACCTGAACATAATTACCCTGAGTGTTCAAGAACTCTCCTACCATCTTTGATGAGGCACTGCATTAGTACTTGGGTTAGATTGACAAGCTCACACTAATATCAGTTTATTACTGTATGTGAATGACCTCCTGTTATCCACTGATACCTTGAAAGCCTGCAAAGCCACCACTGAGGGGCACTCAGAACTTTAGGAGACCTGGGGTTTGTGTCAACAAAGAAGGCGCTACTCTGCCAGACTGAGGTAACTTACCTAGGGAACATATTCAAGGGGAGGAAGAGATTGCTATCAAAAGCAGAGAGAGAGAGAGAGAGAGAGAGAGAGAGAGAGAGAGAGAGAGAGACTATCCTGAGGATCCCCAGACAAAGCAACAGCTGAGAGATGAGAGAGTTCCTGGGGTCTGGCAGGTTCTATAAGTTCTGGATCACTGGGTTTGCTGAATAAGCCTGGACTTTGTACAAAGCCACAAGGGGAGGAAAGTCTCCTTTTGACTGGACCCCAGAAATGGAAAAGGTCTTCAATGAAATTAATATAGTTCTACTGAATGCACCTGATTTGGCACTACCAGACTTCACTAAACCCTTCCATATATATGGGGACGGGAAAAAGGGAATTGCCAATGGGGTACTGATAGAAAACCTGAGTCCATGGAAAAGGCCTGTGGCCTACTTGTCCAAAAGACTAGTCCCAGTGGCTACTGGATGGCCTCCTTGCCTCTGCATAATTATAGCAACAGTTTTACTAGTTAGACTCAGACAAAATAACTTAAAGTTATTTTGGGACAAACTCTTTTTTTTATAAGTTTATTTATTTATTTTTTTCCACAAAACAATTGCATTTTTAACATAGAACAATACATGAATCACCAGCATATATGCATACACAAAACTGCATCTTGAGTCAAGGTAGAAACATTAAATTTCCTCATTTAAACAGTTCCATTTTTAACCTAGTTCCAGCATACAGTTCCTAGGTCATTACTATAAACTCGAAATTGTCCCATTGAAATGAAATCTCATTGTGCATTTCATTTCTTACGTCTCAAAATTCAAATGATAAATTCTGGTACTAGCCTTCCAAATATGATAAATCCATAACCAAAATCTTTTTGTAATTTTCTCATTAAGTTCAAGAAGTTCAGAAAAAAAGTAAATTCTGGTATCAGGCTTTCACTTCCAAATATGAAGAGATGTTTTACAACCAAAACTTTTTGCAGTTAATAATTTTAGTTCAAACAAGCGTCTCTGCAACTTTTGTTCTCACAGACAGAGACCTTTCTAGGTACAGTAGTATTCTAAACCGCACTATTTTTGATGTTAGCATTGATTTTCCACAGATCTCAGCTGTGGGTGCCTTGTGCTGGTTCTGGCTTCTGGAGCTTTTGAAACCATTCAGACTGCCTATTTTGCAGTCTACTATGACACTAACCTTCTGTGTCTCGGGTTCTTTCACCATATACATTAAGCATAAAATCACACTCAACATTTACACATTTTTACAAACTCACATATAACATATTAACATCTACTTATTTATACTCTTTAAGGAAACCATAGAGCTACTTTAGCAGATATATTTCTTATTACTTCTTATATACTTCTTATTCTTCTTATTCTTCTTATATCTTCTTAATTCTTATTTAAACTTACATTTAAAACTAGTATCTTTACTTCTTACAAGCTTATTACTATATGTTTTAGGACTACCTTAGATTCTTCTTGCAAGCTTATATTTTTAATGGAACTCTATGGATCTATTTTACAAACTTATATAGGGCTACCATTAGCATATATTTAACTTAGTAAACACCTAAAGATTTCTTAACACAGATCTAACAAGACAGAATTTTTACAAACTCACATACCTTATTTTCATCTTTTTCTACTTCTTACTCTTAATTATTATCACTATCCCTATTAGAAAGATTCTCTTAACTAGACAGAAAGTACGTACATCATTTCTAAAGTTTAGAGCTTATAGTCAGCTTTGCTATACAATATTGGGATTTAGTGAGTGTTGTCGTTATAGAGTTGTAATACTTGTTGCTAGGGGACTGTAACATTCTCAGGATGAAGTCCCCAAATCAGAACTGCACCTGCCCCGCCAGCGTGCACTAAGGTGGGCAACCTCCAACAGCAACTTTCCTCGGGGACTGTGCCTGTCCCAGCCAGTCAGTGAAAAACCAAAGCACTCACAACAGCCCTTCCACAGCTCCTTCAGAGAAACCCCTCTCCCACTGATTCCACTCTCACCCTGCACGGTCCCTTCCCCCCAGATGCAGAGCCCCCGATATCCCAGGCTGCTCTGCTCCTCTGTTAGCTGCCTTTGGAGGTAGGGGCTTTCTTTCTCCCCGAATCTGCCTCAAACTCTTAGCAGCTTTCACAGGTCATGCATTTTCTGGGGAGGAATTTGTCCCTTCTATTTCTTCAGATGTTGGTGTGGGTTTATCTATTGCCTGAGTTTTCATGGGTGTGTTTAGCTTCTTTAGGTTGGATTTTTCCTTCTAGTGCTTTCTGTAAGGCTGGGTTTGTGGATAGGTATTGATTAAATCTGGTTTTATCATGGAATATTTTGTTTACTCCGCCTATGGTGATTGAGAGTTTTGCTGGGTATAATAGTCTAGGTTGGCATCCGTGGTCTCTTAGTGTCTGCATAACATTTGTCCAGGACCTTCTAGCTTTCATAGTCTCTATTGAGAAGTCTGGTGTTATTCTGATAGGTTTGCCTTTATATGTTACTTGGTCTTTCTCCTTTGCAGCTCCCAATATTTTTTCTTTGATCTGTATGTTTAATGTTTTGATTATTATGTGGTGAGAGGACTTTCTTTTTGGGTCCAGCCTATTTGGTATTCTGTAAGCTTCTTGTATCTTCATAGGTATTTCTTTCTTTAGGTTAGGAAAGTTTTCTTCTATGATTTTGTTGAATATATTTTCTGTGCCTTTGAGTTGGTATTCTTCTCCTTCTTCTATCCCTATTATTCTTAGGTTTGGTCTTTTCATGGTGTCCCAGATTTTTTGGACGTTTTGTGTTACGACTTTTTTGTCTTTAGTGTTTTCTTTGACTGACGAATCTATTTTCTCTATTGTGTCTTCAGTGTCAGAGATTCTGTTCCATCTCTTGTATTCAGTTGGTAATGCTTGTTTCTGTAGTTCCTGTTCGTTTAGTCAGGATTTCTATTTCCAGCATTCCCTCAGCTTGTGTTTTCTTTGTTGTCTCAATTTCTTTTTTCAGATCTTGGAATGTTTCTTTCATCTGTTTAATTATTTTTTCTTGGCCTTCTTTGCTTTCTTTCAATTTTTTGTTTGTTTTTTCTTCCATTTCTTTAAGGGAATTCTTTATTTCCTCTTTAAGGAAGTTTTTCATTTCCTCTTTAATGGAGTTTTTCATTTCCTCTTTAAGAGAATTTTTTATTTCCTCTTTAATGGAGTTTTTCATTTTCTCCTTAAGGGAATTTTTTTTTCAGGGCTGAAGACCAAACCCAGGGCCTTGCGCTTGCTAGGCAAGCGCTCTACCACTGAGCTAAATTCCCAACCCCGGGACAAACTCTTAAAGTGACCAAACCCCCATGCTATCAAGGGTGTTCTTAAACACCCTCCCAATAGATGTCTTACTAACACTTGGCTGACTCATTATCAGACTTTGCTCTTAAACCCACCCAGAATCCAATACATCCACAGCAGTGCTTTGTACCCTGCTGCCCTACTTCCATACCCACACCTGGACTAACCCCTCCATGATTGTATGCAAATCCTGATCCATCTTCATGTTATCAGACCAGATCTCAAGGATGTCCCTCTATCAAAGGCCTATGTAACATGGTATACAGATGGCAGTAGTTTCATCAAAAATGCTATCAGATATGGGGGCAACAGTAACAAATGAAGAAGAAATTATATGAACAGAGGCCCTACCTCCTGGAACGTCAGCCCAAAGGTTGAGCTGATAGCTCTAACAAAGGCACTACAGCTAGGAAAGGGAAAGAGACTCAATATCTATACTGATTGCCAGTATGTATTCACCATTGTTGATGTCCATGGTGCCATCTAAAAGGAGAAGGTATTGTTAACTGCAGAATGACTGTTAAAACAAATAGAAGATTTTAGACCTCTTACAGGCCATATGGCTGCCCCAAGGGATAGCTGTCAAGCACTGCCTCAGGCACCAGAGAGGAGAGGACCCAATTTTGAAGGGAAAAAATTGAGCAGATGTGGCAACCAACAAAGCCAACTTTCCAGATTGTGGCCATAATGCAGGTCACACCGCCAAAGATTGTAGGTAATACACAGGCTGCGAGAATTTCCAGCTTACACTGACCAAGAGCTTTGGAGAATCCACTCATGCAAAAATGTCTAAAGGAGAAAGGATTGTTCAAGACCCCTGATGAATGTCTCATCCTCCCATCAGATTTTGCCACTCAACTAGTCTGACAAATACATCAGAGTACCAACATGGGAGAAAGAAAAATATAAGACCTTATGAGAAGAAAACATCTTAATGTTTTTGACCTTAAGTCTAAAACAACAGAAGCTGTAGACTGATGTCTCACATGCTGTCTCGTCAATACAAAAAGTGAAGTCCTAAGAACCAGATAGAGGGAAGAGGGAATCTGGCCCAGTGCCAACTGGGAGATTGACTTCAAAGGTAAAACCATGACTGTATGGCTATAAATATTTGCTGGTTTTTATAGATACCTTCTCAGAATATACTGAGACTTTCCCAACTTTCACAAGATGGCTGCAATGTAGTCAAGAAACAGCTAGAAGAAATCATCTCAAGGTTCCCTTTAGAGACCTGGTTTCTTGATCTATACTTTGACTTGGGAACACTTTATGGTTGGACTAAGGTACCTGATGCTGCTATGTTTCAAGAAGTCATCCATTTTTATGTTTGCTCTGGACATGATAAAGATAAGGCCTAGACAAAGACCTGTGAGGGAGTCCGTGACTATTTCTATATTTCATGGAGCTGTGTCTCCATGGGTCACACATGGTGAAAGGACCCAAAGGATGGATACTTTATCAAGATAAAGAGGGCAAATCAAAAAAATGTCTGGGTGCTTGGTGGTCTAATTTGCTAAGAAAGGAGCATGTAACCCAATATTAACCCAATTCACTGATGCTGATAAAAAAGACATTTGTTTGGATGTCAGGAAAAACCTGGTGTTTAAGGCTATATAACCAGATCAGAGGACCAATAGGAAAAGACCTACAGGCATTATTCACCCTCCAGTTAGACATCCAGCCCCTATAGCACAATAGCCCCTGGGTCACAATAAGGTAATGGGCACCCCAAAGCCTAAATAAACAAGGCCTAAGAAAATTTAAACATTTTTTTTTTACCTCCAAGGCTGCCTCCATGAACCTACTGCCAAGCCTCATCAAGACTGATGGCTCTGCTTGGACACAAAACCCTCCTATTACAAGGGGATTGCAATAATGGGAAGTTATTTCAGTCCCCTGACATGCAGTCACACACATGGCAACACTCAGTCAGAGGAAATCTTATCTTACAATCTGTGATGGGAAATAGCCTCGGAATGGGCCACCCTCCACCTAATTATGTCAACCTCTGCAATAAAACTCAGAGTCCAGTGGGGATGGGATATTTACTTTTCCGTGATGAAGTCTGGGGTGCCTGTACCACAGGCTTAACCCCCCATGTACATGCCCAAATTTTAAGTGACATTTAGGGCTTCTGTGCCTTGGTACAGCTGGTCCTTAGGATAGTCTATTTCCCTGAGTAAGAGATTCTCCATTGGCTAGAATCACTAAGATGGGCCAAATGGGAGGTTTTCACAGTCATCCTAATATCCTTCCTAGGCTTAGGCATAGCCAGCACATAGGCATTGTAACCTCAGCCCTCAACCTCCAAGAACAACATTACAGGATTCTGAGCATGGCCATAGATGAAGATTTAGCCACCCTAGAAATATCCATCTCCTATCTAGAGGAATCACTCTCCTCATTAGCTGAGGTAGTCCTACATAATAGAAGAGGAATGGACTTATAGATCCTTCAGCAGGGGGTCTTATGTTTAGCTCTGGGAGAACAATGCTGGTTTTTTGTTGTTGTTGTTGTTGGGTTTTTTTTGGTTTTTTTTTTTTTTTTTTTTTTGGTTTTTCAAAACAGGGTTTCTTTTTGTAGCTTGCTGTCTTTCCTGGAACTCAGTTGGTAGTACAGGCTGGCCTTAAACTCACAGAGATCCACCTGGCTCTGCCTCCTATTGCTGGGATTAAAGGCGTGCGCCACCACCGCCCGGCATACAATGCTGTTTTTATGCTAACCATTCAAGGAATTAAAAAGGACTTCATGAACCTAAACATAAAAAAGTTACATTATAGAAAACTAGAAAAACAACAAAATGAAGGATGGTATATGAATTTCTATTCAACTGGTCACCCTGGTTAACTACTCTCCTATCGGCCTTGGCTGGTCCTTTGGTCCTCTTACTATTGGCCTTGACTTGTGGACCTTGCATCATTAACGTCATAGTCAGGTTTGTAAAGGAGCAGAGCTCCATGGTCCAACTGATAGTTCTAAAAAAATAATATAAGCCTATATCTGGAGGATACAGATTTGAGATGGTACACTACTCAATAGGAATGAGAGGGACAGGGAGACAGACAGACAAGTCCATGACAGGCTCCTAGTAGCCCTGCCAGAGACCATTTCTCAGTTTGGTTTACTGGAACTGAGCAAGTAGTTCTCAGGAAGAGAACAACTCAGTGGCAACCAATCAGCAGGCACCCTACAGCCTTCTGCTAGCTAATGAGGTCTCCCACACCCGGACACTGGAAAGTCCCTACCCATTAGAGGCACCTACCAATCCTCTAACAACCTATAAACATTTTTATTTAAACCCCCTCCCCCCCAACTCAGCCCCAGACTAACCTGCCCTCCCTGGAATTTCCCTAATCTTGCTTAAAAGAAGCCTGCAAACTTCTCTCAGGTTCACTAATTAGCCACTTTGTCAGATGGTTTGACCCCAGGATGCTGGAATTTCTATTCTAGAGAAATCAAATGATCTTGTTGATTACATATGTGTCTAGTGTTCTTTTATATGACTTCTTGTGGACCCTAACACTAGTAAGTCTACTCTATAAGGTTAACTCCATAAGGTTAGTTTCTTACAGATTTATAAATTCATCTGGAAAAACGTGAAGACGTGACTTAAGGGGTTTATACAAAGACACTATGCATGAGTGCAAAAGGGCACTCCCAGATTCAAAAGGTTGTTTGGTGAAAATCTCAGTAAAGGACTGGGCTACCTCTCTAAAAGTCATGGCCCATGAAGATCCCCCAAGGCACTACAAACTATAAAAGCTATGGCTACTGCATTGAGTTGCCTATGAGAGCCAAATGGTAAGTCTCTATCACTGAAGACACCACTTACTTAGCAGCATGACATAGAAAAATTTAGGCTGGTAGTGAGCTGGATGATCTCTCCTTTCTGATTGGAATTCATACTGCTGGAAGAGGCCATAAAGGGTACGGGGAGAAAGTGTCACTAATTGTCCTGGTTGGGTGTGGTCTTTGCATTCTACTCTAGTAATACTATGCTAGGCAATATGTGCACACTGCTTCAATAAAGCATGAAAGCCATGTATGAAAATAACTGCTTTCTAACATTTGATATTTATTGTAAGCCAAATCAAAAGACCACAGCAGTGTGTCCATAGACTCCAGTGAAGAAGCAACTGCTATTGTTCTGTTAAGCACATATGATGTGATTGTCAAATTGCCTTCTAAACATATGTTATCATGTCCAAGATTATAAATGCTCTCACTCACAGTTGAGCATGAAAAGAAAATTCTCCTTTCAAATGGGAAGTGTAATACAGATGTTGATAACCAGCCAGATCATGAGAATAGGTGACTGTTTTTATAGCATGGTAGCAAAATCCTTAGGTATACATGGAAATAAAACCAGACTTCTATTTTATATCCCAGAAGGTTCAAAAATTGCAGAAGACTGTGTTATTTCATTCATAACAAAGTAGTTATAAATTGAACAAAAATTGAATGAAAGAAGCAAAATTGATACATTTGTATTTGGTTTAGCCTACTATAACCTGAACTATAAAATAAACTTAAAACCAATACTCACCTGAGAAAATTTTAACATATTCTTTGAATAACTATCAAATGGAAGCATGTTAATTCTTACAAAAGAAGAAAATACCACTTGAGATTGACAAACTCCTTGAAGAGTAGTTTTGTGTATGTGTGAAATGAGATAATAATCCCCAGTGATTTGAATTCACACTTGAATCCAGCCAGAAGCTCAGCGGGGACACATCCTTGATGACAAACAATGGCAGTAAGAGACAGCTGGGAAGCAATAAATGCAAAGTGACCTTGACCTTATTACTTTGCAATGAATTCTTGTTGGAAGAGGTAAGTTGAGAGATTTGGGGGTAAATTTGGTTTACTGTTTTGAAATTTATCTTTGGAAAATATTTATTCTTTAGAAATGTATCCAAATATATAACATTTAGTGGATATACAAATCAGGTGAAATAAGGCAAGAAACTAGAACAAAAAAAATAGCTGAATCATTTTCTATTTCCATACTCAAACTCCTTTGAAAATTCAGGTAACCTTCATTGTTAAATATTTCTTATTTATCTGGCCACAGATAAAAGCAGAAGCTAGCATGATTTTTAAGCATACAGGAAGTTACTACTCAGGCAAATGAAGTCATTATCTTTAAGTACTTTGATGGCAAACTCTTGGTAACCTCTTGTGGAAATGCCTGCTTTACTTACTGGCAGAATATTCTAGTATCATAAGTACTCAATATGTTAGCCCAACAGAAGATATAATATCAAAAATCATGAGATAAGAGTCCATGTAGCCTTGAGCTGGATGAACCTGGGTAAAATTCTTAATTTCTTAGATTGAATATTTACTTGCCATTGTACTGTGCAGAAAACCATGTGATTTCATTCCACCACACTCCAACTAGAAAACACGGATTCCTTTCTTGTTTTCCAAGTTCAAGTAAGAAAATTTATCTTGATATGGTCTTGCTTCACTAATAGACTATATGAACATTATACTAAGAGAGCTCAGCTTTCATGTAATAAGCACATAGCTGCAAAACTACTCTGTTGTACATCCAAAATATGTATGTGCTCTAAAATTCATTGTGACTTTCATAAGTAATAGTTCTTAGAGGATTAAATGAAGTTTAGCCTGCTGGTGGTTCATATGCTGATTCTAGACTTCTTGTGTAGTCATAAACTACTTGCCATTTTCAAATTAAATAGTCTTGATAAGATAGAAATAATAATATTGCTTAATACTAACTGTTGGAAACTAAAGAACCATATATAAAATTCTATGTCTTGTTCTGGTACTTAGTAAGCATGCTGTAAGATTAGACATTATTTAAGGCTTCATTACACAATTCTGTGCTTGCACATTTTCTGTCTTGTGGTAATAATAATTTTTGTTTTTTTTATGTAAGTCTCACATTTTAAAACTTTAGTTATAAAACCACATAGGTATATTTTACTACATATACCTAAAAAGACAAGAGATATGTTATTTGAAGGAAGGTTGTTAGCATTTGTTTTAAAATTTTAAGTCACATTAAATGAACAAAAATATACGAACACCCAGAGTCCTGACTAAAATTTTGTCAGATAAAACTGTCAGTTATTTTGAATGAGCTATTTATTTGTGATACCCCAAGATTGAGTTGCTGAAAATAAAGTCATTTTTGTAAATCCCTTCCTGTAATATCTCCATTACAGCCTTGCTCTGGCAGCAGCTACACTGTCCCATGGCTTTGCTGGAGGATGGGAACCACACTGCAGTGACAGAGTTCGTTTTATTGGGCTTAACAGATGACCCGGTCCTTAGAGTCGTCCTCTTCATCATCATCCTGTGCATCTACCTGGTGACTGTGTCTGGGAACCTCAGCACCATCCTTCTCATCAGAGTCTCTTCTCAGCTCCATCACCCCATGTACTTTTTTCTCAGCCACTTGGCTTCTGCTGACATGGGCTACTCATCTTCTGTCACACCCAATATGCTTGTCAACTTCCTGGTGAAGAGAAGTACCATTACCTACCTTGGATGTGCCATTCAGCTTGGCTCAGGTGCTTTCTTTGGAACAGTTGAGTGCTTTGTTCTGGCTGCTATGGCTTATGATCGCTTCATGGCAATCTGTAGCCCATTGCTTTATTCCATGAAGATGTCCACACAAGTCTGTGTCCAATTACTTATAGTAGCATACATAAGTGGTTTTCTTAATGCTTCCTCCTTCACCCTTTCCTTCTTTTCTTTTTTCTTCTGTGGTCCAAACAGAATCAATCACTTTTTCTGTGATTTTACGCCTTTAGTTGAACTCTCCTGTTCTGATGACAGTGTCTCTATTGTTCTTGCTACTATTTCTGTTGGCACTGTCATTGTGTTCACAGTGCTTGTCATCGTTATCTCCTACACCTACATCCTCATCACCATCCTGAAGATGCGCTCCACAGAGGGCCGCCAGAAAGCCTTCTCCACCTGCACCTCCCACCTCACTGCAGTCACTCTCTTCTATGGGACTGTCACATTCATCTATGTGATGCCCAAATCCAGCTACTCCACAGACCAGAACAAGGTGTTATCTGTGTTCTACATGGTGGTGATACCCATGTTGAACCCCCTCATCTACAGCCTCAGGAATAACGAGATTAAGGGTGCTCTGAAGAGACAATTTGGCAGGAAAATATTTTCTTAGAAACATTTGTTACATTGTAGAACTTGATATTGCAATGATGCCTTATGGATATAGCAATACAAGTTGAGTGTCTGTGCTTGAAAAATGTGTGTTGATATACTATTAGTAAATAAGGGACATTGCAATAAATATCATAATTCAATTTTCAGATTACAGAAGAAATAAAAGGGTCATAGTAAGTTACCTTTAATCACTTAAAAAAATCAAGTAAAGTTTTTAACAGAAAAAGTGATTCATATAAAACATAAAATTCTGCAATATTTTGAAGTTATTTTCATATTTTTTTAAGTATTTGATAGTCAACTCTGTTACAGACTGCATCTTACCTGTCCCCAAGGTCTTATGTGTTGATGAAATATATCTTCTCTGGTACTGTTTAGAAGGGCTAGAATCAGAGAGGTTGAGTTTAGTGGGCAATCCTTAGGTTACTAGAGGCATGACATAAAGGAGATTTGACATTCACAATGTTTTTTGTCTCTTATTGACTGTAAAATGGAGAGTTTTGTTCTACTGTGTGTTCCTTTGGTGATGTAGGTCTACAGATACACATCAATGGCGTCAATTCATAAGGGAACAAGAACTCAAAAACTTCATGTTAACAATAAGCCTTTCTCTTCAATGCCAATTGATTAGCTCCACTACTTGTTATGACAATAGAAAGCTTACTAATGCCTATCACAATACTTTATAATGTGGCTGGTTCAACACCAGCTTACCATGAGATAAACCTAATAACTATGGTTATCTCTGCACCTTGCAAAAGAAATGATAGGGGGCAACTAAATTGGTGGAAATATTTTCATAAAAATGTTGCCTCTGAGATATATCCATATATATATATATATAGAGAGAGAGATAGATATAGATATAGATATATCCATAAAAATCTGATGTGTGGGTACACCTGTGGTACTGTGAGGTCCACATAAAAGAACAGGAAACCCCTCTCTGGTTAACCTGAATTCCTGTCAACTTCAAATGTTAAATTCCTACTTCAGGTTGAATCATATTCTTAAGCTTGCAAGGAACAAGGAAATCAAAAAAAGAAAAACAAAACAGGAACAACAACAAGTCCAACAGTGAGAGGAAAGACATCATGGTCAAGACCCTCATCCTCATGTTCAAATGCGAGCAGATATAGCTATATCTTCTTTGAAACACTTTGACTACTTTTATAGGAGAGATGCAATCAGTTTTCTCATATGATCACATTTACTCTTTTTTCCCCTCCACTTTAGTGTTTCAGAAACAGATTCCATTTTCTTGCTTATAAAACAAAAGGCATGGATGTTTTTGTTCATTCATTTGCATTTTCAAACAATCTAGAAGGGTGTCTAGTGATACATTTCCAATGTTAGTCTAGCCCATTGCATGGGGTTACAAATGAATACTGGCAAGGGTGGAATATACCCTCTAATATAGGATCTTGACAATAAAACTAAAAGGTAAGTGATTTAGACTATTAGAAGATGTTGAGAACTGTTGATAAAACAAAAATCAACAACAAAACCAAAGGCATGTGTGAGGGGTTGATGTGGCACAGGCAAGGGTTTGATGGTGCAGGTGTCAATGAGAACCTAAAAGCTGAGAAAGGACTGCAAGATGTGAGGAATGCGTCAAATACGGTAGTACTTATGTAAGTAAGTTGTGTGAATGCAATATTGCATTCATGTACATAGAGGCTTCTGTTCAAATAATGGCAGAGTTGTTTGTCTACTTTAATTATTTAATTAATAATGTGTGTGTGTGTGTGTGTGTGTGTGTGTGTGTGTGTGTGTGTGTGTCAGTGAGATGGGTTTGCAGGTGAAAGCCCCACCACCAAACCTTGATGACTTGAATTCATTTCCTGGAACCCACATAAGAGTATAAGGAGAGAGAAAATCCCGAGTCAATTTCCCTACAGTAAGTAATACACTTTTGTCTTCAATGAGAGAATTAGACATTCAGAAGAAAATGTTATAAACTTAAATTAAATTTAAGATGAGATGGGTGTGAGAGTGGCAATAATCATAAACTTAGGCATGTCCTTGGGAGAGATATAATCAAAAGACATCACATATATCCTTAAAAATAGATAAACTACAGGCAAACAACCATTGCACAGATTGCAGCCACAGTGTGATAGGGAACTCAGTCTTTGAACTTGGATCTAATATAGTCAAGAAAAGGTAGTTTATCAGGACGAATTGAGTAAATGACTAGTCAAGTCTCAATTATCCCTGTCAAACACAAAGAAAAGTATTTATCCACTGAATGGAAACACAGGATAGTAAACAGAGAAGCAAATGGCAGTGTATAAGAGAAACAAAACTCTAGGATTTAAGATATAAAACTTAACATACACAGCATTCACTAAGCAGGTAATGGTCAGCTGAACTGTATGCAATAACAAAAAAATGAAAAATGAATCAATATAGAGCTTCATAACTGGAATGTTCACCATGCCAACACTTACAGTAGACATTTCTCTTTCAACAGCAATTTCCTCTTTGGTTTTCAGACTGTATTTCCATGGCCATAAAACAGAGGAGCAGTCTGGCTAATAGCCCCCTAGCTCTCTGGAAAAAGGATGTGTTAATAGTGTCAGATATTTTTTCATGGTCCCTGCAAGGATGTTCAGAGTTTTAAGAATCACTGTACTCAGGGGATTGGACGATGAAAAAGAGAGCTTGGGCGGTGGAGTTTTGAAAGTTGATTAGTGCTCAGTGGTCAGCACTTCAGCAAGGGGGAATAAAAGATATAGTGTAGGACTCCATAAAATTAAGATTAGCAGGAGTTCTAATGGGTCTTCAAACTGAAGAACACTGTTTCTAACATCCTCCATTACAAAATAAAAGCTAAAATTCCTGTTTGAGGTGTGAATTATGAGATACCAATTCTTATTTGAGGATGAGCCACGTGTTTTCATTCTCCAGTTTTCTATATAATAATAATTTGCATATTTGGATATGAAAATTATGTCTTTCTTAAATAATTGTTTTTTTAAAAAATTTTACATCTCCTCCCTTCACATATACCTCAAGCTACTTTATGAAGTGTATTACATAACTCAGTACAAAACACTTACACAGATGAAAAGGCATTAAATGAAAGGACAATGTTGTCTATTTTTAATCTCAGAATCCACTAACATGAAATGTAAAATGAACCTAAAACCAGCATTTATTTGAGGTAATTTGGTACCATATACTTCTAATAATTATCAAATGAAGGTGCACTAATATTCACACACAAAAAAAGAAAAATCAGATTGACTCCTTGAAAATCGTGTTCATGTTGAACAAACTATTTTCACCTGAGAAAATGGTCTGTGGGGATTTGCATTCACGGTTGAATCCCCAGACTCTTCAGAAACTTACTCTCAATGGTAAACAATGATTGTGGGAGACAGCTAGAACACAATAAAATCATGGTATAATTATCTTGACTTTCTACTTTAGAATGAATCCTTATTTCAAAAGGTGAGAATACTTTGTTCTTTGAAAATATGTACATTTTGATAAGTTGTAGTCAAGAAACAAGTTTAGATATAATCAAGAAAAAATTAACTAAATCAACTTATATTTTCATAGTCAAATTCCTGTGAATAATTAGGCATAGAACTTAGTTTTCATAGCTTTCTTATTTATCTATACACTTAGAAGACTGGAAACCCACATGGTCTCTAATAGCATGTAAACTTAAAACTCAAGAAAAAACACCAATGAATTCACTAGCTTTAACATAGGTTTGTGATTTCCTGACCAATACTTCATGAAAAGACAGACTTTGTTTACCAACTGACTGCTCTAGGGTCACAGGCTCCAGGCACTGGGGACAAACACAAGAATATAAGGCTGAAAAATCTCAAAACAAGAGAGTCAGCCTGCACCTAGCTAGGGAACCTGGATAAACTGAATATTTTAATATTTACGTGTGTACTTTGTAAGCAATCTCATTATTTCATTCCATTGTCCTCCACTAGAAAACATCATTATGTTAGGAGAGGATTTGGTGAGTGTGTGAAAAACACTTGCTAATATTATCCGAAAGGGTATTCACATAAAACTGAATGATTAGACTGATAGTGAAAATGACAATAATGCAATGGTTTCATTGGAAAGTAATTGAAGAATATAGTAAATTTACAATAGGTCCTCCTAATATAATTTTAGTTCTTCCCAGTTCTTGTAAGAAATTTTATCTCTCACTATAAAAAACTGGCCTTAAAGTAATGAGGTAGCTGACAGACGTGATGACCCACATCCCTAACCATGGACCTTCTGTTTGAAAAGCTGACCTGCTGTCTCTTCCCAAATTAACATGTGCTCCTCACTCTATTGTCACTCTTTACACACAGTATAATGAGAGCAGACTGAATTCGCTCTGCCTGGAGCTCTTGTCCTCATTCTAGTGCTTCTTATGGAATGTTAAGTTACTTAACATTTTCAAATCACACATCTTATCAACCATAAAGGTGAATCACTATTCCATGGAAATTGCAGTAGGGTACTATATAATGTATTAAATCCAGTACAGGTGATTTGGAAAGGATACTTAAAGGTCAGAAATTACTGAAGACTTCATTACATAATATTGTGTTTGTAAAGCTTAATTCTTTCTTGTAATTATGATACTGATTTGTTATTTTCAAAAGTCTCATGGTTTACACATTTAGTTTTAAATACACACAGGTATGTTTTTATTATATACATAAATGTAAGTTAAAGGCACATTGTTTGAAGGAATTTTCTAGCATTTCATTTTGAAATTTATTAAATAATCAATGTACATGAATATACAAACACTGGGAGTCCAATGTAATACTTCAGATATATGTGTTAAAGGATGTATTTGTTTGTAGTATCTATGTATTGCTGAAAATACAGCCACATATTTATAAATCCCACACTGTAATGGCTTTAATCACAGTCTTGATCTGGCAGCAGCTACACTCTCCCATGGCTTTCCTGGAGGATGGGAACCACACTGCACTGACAGAGTTCATTTTATTGGGCTTAACAGATGACCCGGTCCTTAGAATCATCCTCTTCACCATCATCCTGTGCATCTACCTGGTGACTGTGTCTGGGAACCTCAGCACCATCCTTCTCATCAGAGTCTCTTCTCAGCTCCATCACCCCATGTACTTTTTTCTCAGCCACTTAGCTTCTGTTGACGTAGGCATCTCATCTTCTGTCACTCCCAATATGCTTGTCAATTTCCTGGTGGAGAGAAATACTATTTCCTACCTTGGATGTGCCATTCAGCTTGGCTCAGGTGCTTTCTTTGGATCAACTGAGTCTTTCATTCTGGCTACCATGGCTTATGATCGTTTTGTGGCAATCTGCAACCCACTGCTTTATTCAACCAAAATGTCCACACAAGTCTGCATCCAGTTGCTTGTAGGATCCTATCTTGGTGGTTTTCTTAATGCTTCCTCCTTCACCCTTTCCTTCTTTTCTTTTTTCTTCTGTGGACCAAACAGAATCAATCACTTTTTCTGTGATTTTACTCCTTTAGTTGAACTCTCCTGTTCTGATGACAGTATCCTCATAGTTCTTGATTCATTTTCTGCTGGCTCCATCATTGTGATCACAGTGTTTGTCATAGCCATTTCCTACACCTACATCCTCATCACAATCCTGAAGATGCACTCTGCTAAAGGTCGCCAGAAAGCCTTCTCCACCTGCACCTCCCACCTCACTGCAGTCACTCTCTTCTACGGGACTGTCACATTCATTTATGTGATGCCCAAGTCCAGCTACTCCACAGACCAGAACAAGGTGTTATCTGTGTTCTACATGGTGCTGATACCCATGTTGAACCCCCTCATCTACAGCCTCAGGAATAATGAGATTAAGGGCGCTCTGAAGAGACAGCTTGGTAAGAAAATATTTTCCTAGAGATGTCTCTAATCTGTTATTTTGTCACATGCTATGTTGTAATGATATACCATAGATATAGTATTAAAAGGAAACTGGGTATTGATAGTTGAAATACGTGTTATGGAATATAACCAGACTTGAAGTTTGGTAGTAAATGTACAGGTTAAGTATTCATAAATCAGAAGGTAAATCACTTGTTCATAGTAAGTTACACATTTCATGTATAATCAAAAATATTTCCAAAAAATTAGATGTTGAAATTATTTTTCAATTGTATTCATATTTTAAGTAATTCCATACTACATAGAAATTGCTGAGTTGATAATTTTTAAAGTCTGTTTCCATTTTCAATAACAGTCACCCTTAATTGTATATAGTAAATATAGTTAGAACAAACACATTTAGAGAGAAAATTAAACAAACAGTAAAATTGTTAGAGGCATTTTTATTGCAGTAGAATCATGTATTTTGATGGGACTTTCACACTCATAGGTATTGGATATGTGTTCAGGTCCTCTGATGCCAAAATTAAGAGGAGTGTCCAATAAGGAAGGTGAGGTATTGCTGGCTAATATGCTGGCCTAGGAAACACTTTTTTAATTATGAGAGTGGAATCCAGAGCCTGGCAGAATCAATGTGATCTAACTGTAACCCATAGCTCCAGCTTCCCTGAGAATCTTTCTTCATCTCTATAAGATAATGACGACCATATTTATTTTTCTCTCCCAACTTATGTCCTTACACTTAAGAACCCATTACTGAATCAGTTAATTTCTGTAGGAACATAAGAGTATCTTCTCTCTCCCCTTCTCTGTTGTTCTACATTGCCAGAAAGTTTATAGATTTAGCACCAACATTGATCTGCTACTATTCATGACCAGTGTCTCTACTTCAGGCTGACCTCTTTTACAATAAAGAATGCCAATAAGATGTCTAATTTACTGTGTCACCTTGACTGTGATGTGGTGCCCAGATGTTTGCCACAATACCAGTGCATGTACAACTTGGATTGCATGGGGAGGTAATTAGTATCTACCACTCACTGAATAAAGAAGGTTACTTCTCAATGTGAACAGCTTTTTCTGACCAGTGCAAGGCTTAAATGAGAGGGCCTCTAGAGAAGAGTCTTCTGCCTCCAGCATGGCTTTAGTCTCCAACATGTAGCACCAAATCCTGCTGGTATATCCCAGGTGTTCACCTTCCTTATGGATTTTAAATGATCAGTCATGTAATTTCATGAGAAAATTACACACACACACACACACACACACACACACACACACACACACACACTCCTCTCCCTTTCCATCTCCATGCTTCTCCTTGTGTATGTGAATTTTATGAGGCAATCCCATAAAAAAATCTGTCAGGAGAGATGATGTGTGTGAGTGTATCTGTGTACACATCTATATACATGCACATATATGTGTCTATATGCATGTATAGGCTTGTTTATTTGGGGAAGGCTAACTGATACAACTGCTCACTAACTTTGAATTTTTATGCCTCAAACTCTAAATCAGTTTATGTATATTATCAACAACCATGGAGTTAAATAAACTATGTTATTTTGTAAGCTTCCAAACTGTTGGATTGGGCTATTTTTTTTCCTGATTGTTGTATTTTTAATTCTTTGTATATTCTCATTATTAATCCTCTATCAAATGTATAGTTAAAGTTTTTTCCTACTTTCTGGGCTCCCTTTGCACATGACTGTTGGTTCTCTTTGCTGTGTAGAATCTTTTTAGCTTTATAATGTCCTACTTTAAGTTACTGGCATTAATTCATAGGAGAATGGAGTCCTATCTGGAAAGTCACTACCTGTACCTATGTCTTACAGAGGACTGTCCTTATTTTCTTCTAGAAGTTTCAGAGTTTTAGGTCTTACATTCAGGTTTTTGGTTCATTTAGAGTTTATTTTTGCATGGGTGGTAGATATTGGTCTAATTTCATTCCTCTGCATGTGGACATTCTTTTTTTCCCAGCACCATTTGTTGAAGATTCTGTCTTTTCTCCAGTGTGTGTTTTGGTAGCTTTGTCAAAGATCTACATTAATTCTTATGTCCAGGTTGCTTTTAAATTCTCATGATTCTTTTTCTGAATATGAAAACACATACACATGAACTATAGGAATTAACCATTTGCTATTATTTCAAAACCTTAAACTTCTCCATATTCTTTGCTACCTCAAGACCTTCCCCTCTCCCACACAGTGTTACTACCCACAGTGCACTTTTCCTTTCATATTGGTGACACTCTGATGAGTTCATATCTGCCAACCTGTCCATTGTTGAGTATTTCCAGGAAGACTGTTTCAAACTCCACACTAAACCAAGGATACCATTACATGATGATAAACCCTCCTAATCCTCAGTGTGCTTGCTTGCTTTTGCATCCTCATGTCTTGTTTTTGCACAGTGAAATTTTGTATTGATATTTAAAATAATGTCTTCTTCCCTACTCTCCAAATTTCACATAATTCTAAGATCCTAGTAGGCTTTAATTCACTTTAGTTGAAGTAAATGAAAAAAATTAAATATCTAAATGAAGAAATGAAATTTTGCTATGTCCAATGCATAGACTCAGTAGGGTCTGAATATTTAACAGAAGGTGTAAAAAAGCACTGCAATGTAAGGGAAAGATCAGGGTCATGGAAGTCCTCCTAATATCTTCCATCCTTAAGGCACATTCTTTGAAGATGATTAAAAAGAGAAAACAGTGGAGACATTTTACCACTATGGAGGTTGGTTTCCTGATATTTGTTTCAATTAACTCTCTGTTTCAGGGAAAATGCAGGACTTCAACACTGCATGTACTAGGCTGCTTTGTATTAGACTAACTTTATGAAAGAAAATAAAAGAGAAGCAGGATACAGATTTTATGAAATATAAAAATAAATTGCCAGAGTTTTTATTAAATAAGATCATCTATTGGAAGGACATTTATACAACCATAGGAGTTGGATTCTTGTCCTGTTCTCTGACTCTCATATTAGCTACTTGTTTGGGGGGTGTTCCACATTGAGATTTACCTGAGGTCTCTGATGCCTAGTTAAAAATTTATTCTGAATGGTACAGATTGAGTATAGTGCTTGTTGTGCACATGTGTTATAACCTTCCCACAGAATGTCAATTTATGTATATATGCTAATAATTAACACTTTAATTTATACTTCTCTGCACTCTCTTTTACTCCCAATTCATTCTTTTCCTGTAATAAACTACATCTACTCATTGTGTTGATTCAGAAGCCTGAGAGTAGCTTATCTCTCTCTTCTGTCTTCACTCCTACAGTAGAACAAAGAAAGGCTTTGCACATTCTGGTGAGCATGATGCTCACACTCCTCTGCATCTTCACTGACCAAATATTCAAACTGACCCTTTTCACATTTACTTTATAATAAATTGTGCCATTAAGAGTTTTAATATTATATGTGGACCTGACTAGGATGTGGTGACTACACGATTGGTTCAACATGAGCATTTACTATTCTTTGACTAAAACATAGAATTCTTCACAATCTTGGTGGTCCTGGTCCAATCATCCAAAGGCCTGTATGACTGAGGTCTTCAAAAGGACTTTTGACCCTATTCTGTCTTTAGGCCCTAAGATAATATAATCTCTCTCTCTCTCTCTCTCTCTCTCTCTCTCTCTCTCTCTCTCTCTGACTCTCTCATGTATTTTTGGTGCTACATCTTTACAGCTCCCATTCTACCTCTCTTCATTTGTCTATGTATGTAAATTTCAGGCACAGTTATGTCAAATATTTCTTGAGACATTTTTTGAATGTGTGTAATTTGAGTGTACTTATGTGTGTTCATGTGTGTGTGTGGTGTGTGTGTGTTCTCTTTATATGGGAAAGCCTACTGCTAACCTAAAAAGCTTTCCTCTTCTGTCATTACTCTCTTCCAATTTATTCTCCATGCATCAGCCATAGTCATAAGCCTAAAGAAATTATTTTCTCTCTCAAAGCCTCCAATGATCTACATATGTGCTATGTCTTTTAAATTGCTGAACTGCCATATTAGCGTTTATACCAATCATCAGCTAGACAGGATCTAGTAAACTTCTGAGCATATCTATGAAGGAGTTTCTAGATTGAGTAAGTTGAGATAGAAGGCACAATCTAAATATTAGACACTATTCCAGGGGCCACAGTAAGTTGACTACAATAACATTGTGTGTCTTAATACATAGTCTACTGTTTGTCACATATCATGGCTTGTTTTCCCACAACACTAGCTGTTTCATTTAGGTCCTTAAAATGTCTTTCTGTTTCTCTGTACTTTAATTTCCACATACTTATAGGAATTCTGCAAATTTAAATAAATAATAAGCCTCAATGAATGAAAAAAGTTAATTCAAGAGAAAAGACACTCTCTCTCCGAAATCATTGATTTTGCTGGTTGTGGATATGTTACTGAGCATGTAAACAATCTCTACATACTAAAGAAAAGGTCATGGTCATAAACATTTGCTATCCTTTAAGGCTCACTCCTCAAGAAGGGGAATGATTATATTTGTAGAAATCTCCAACCCCGGGAGACTGTTTTAACACATTTCTCTTAGAAAGTTCCTTCCATTCTAAATATGGAGACTTCTACCTCTGAACTGCCATGCTGTATTGTATTTGGCTAATCTTCTGTATAAATGAATAGGAAAGTTGGTATAAACACTTTTGGTGCTCATTTTTTTTTAAACTATTAGGTCTATTACAAAGGGAAGGTGATGAACTGCTTGGGTACCTCAGGACTAGAGGGATAACACAGCAGTGAGTCTCTTGAGTTTCATGTTTTCATTTGCTGAAGATAATGTGGAGCCTCCACCAGAACCCCAGACAGTCACAGACAAGCAGCTGTAAGCCTGAGCTTCCTAATGAAGTAACAGTTAAACATTGGCCTTGGTCCAACAGAAGCTCCTTGGGCAACACTTGCCATAAATCATACAAACACAACTGAAGAAGTAGCACCCTCCCACTCTTTCCACTTTCAGTGGTTCTATGTGGTGGAGCGCTGACTCACCCTATTGTTGATTATTTTAAGATCTGTTACATTTTTTTATGCTGTGGAACATTTGTTTAATGATGCAAATATGTGTTACATTCTTTTATGTTGTATTTGTTTAACTCTGTGAAGCTGTGCTACTTTGCCTGTCTAAAACACCTGATTGGTCTAATAAAGAGCTGAACAGCCAATAGTGAAGCAGGAGAAAAGATAGACAGGGCTGGAAGGCAGAGAGAATAAATAGGAGGAGAAATCTGGAAGGAGATGAAGAAGTGAGAAAAGAAGGAGCCAGCCACCCAGCCACCCAGCCACCCAGCCACCCAGCCAAACACAGAATAAGAAGGAAAGAAAAGAAACACAGAAATAGAGAAAGGTAAAAGCCCAGAGGTAAAAGGTAGATGGGATAATTTAAGTTAAGAAAAGCTGGCTAGAAATAAGCCAGTCTAGATAATTTAAGTTAAAAGCTGTCTAGACACAAGCCAAGCTAAAGCTGAGCACTCATAAGTAAGAATAAGAATCCATGTGTGATTTATCAGGGAGCTAGGTGGTGGGGCCCCCCCAAAAGCAAAAAGAGTAAAAAAAACAACTGGCTATACCCTAGTCTCCTTTCTGCTTTCTCTGCCTGGGCCTGCAATTATATGGGGGAAATGAGCCCCTCTGTCATCCTGAATCCTAGTAAGAGGGCGTGTTGTTTAGATTTTTTTTTTTTTTTTTTGGCAACATGAAACCAGTTAGAGTTATCTTGGAAGAGGAGACAGCAGTTGGAAAAAAATGCTTCCATCAAAATGGCCTGTGGGTATTTCTGTAAGGCATTTCTTGTTTAAGGATTGATGTGGAAAAGCCCAGATCACTGTGGTTGATGCCACTCCGGGACAGGTGGTCAAGTGTAGTATAAGAAGGCAGGCTGAGCAAGCTTGAAAAGTAATCTAGTAAACACTATTCATCCATAACCTTGCTTCAGTTCAGCTCCCAGGTTCCATCTTTGAGTTCCTACTTCAGTGATTAACTGTGACATGAAAGTATAAGCCAAATAAATCCTTTCCTGTCCAAGTTAGTTTTTGGTCAGTGTGTTACCACAGCAACTGTTGCTACAAAAAGAGAGAACAATGACAGCATGATGATGAACCAGCAATAAAAGAAATTCTGTGTGAAACATCCGAACATTGATGGAAAAAAATGAAAACCAATGTCCTGTAACACAGTGAACAGGTGGAGCAGTACAGTTAATAACATTCAATAGAAAACTAAGATAAAACAGAGGCCAACCCTGTGATTAACCTCCAGATCCTCATAGTTACGGAGGCTGTGTATAACTTTTGATTAATGAAACCCAAAGCAAGCCATATTCAGGTTAAACTTTTGAAATTAAAGACAAAGATATATTGAGGTAGGCAAAGACAAAGGACTTATCATTTAGAGAGTAAAATTAGTCTAAAATGTGGTTTCTCTGGGACAAGGGGGTGGGGGAGGTGATTGGGAAGATAGGAGGGAGGAGAAACTACAGTTGGGATGTAAAATAACTCTTTTAAAAATAAAGAAGATGGTTTCTAATCTGATAACCATGAAGTCAAAATGAGGGGTATAGCATTTTCCTTTCCTTTGTTACTCTTTAGTTGTTTTATTCTATTATAGATCTCTCTCTCTCTCTCTCTCTCTCTCTCTCTCTCTCTCTCTCTCTCTCTGTGTGTGTGTGTGTGTGTGTGTATGTGTATGTGTGTGTGTGTGTGCTAGTCTGTGTCTGTGTCTGTGTCTATGTAGGGTTGGATGTACAACACATGTAGATGTCAGAGGACAACATTCCAGGAGACTGTTCTCTTTTCAACTTGTTTTGAGTCACAATTTCTCTTATTTTTTGCCCATTGTATACATCATCCAGGTTAGCTGGAACCAAGCTTCCAGGAAATTCTCAACTCTCTGCTCTCATTTCATCACAGAAGCACTGGAAATACAGACGTACACTATCACAATAAGCCTTTGATGTGGGTTTGGAGGAGTGAGATTGAGTTCTCAGATTTGAGTGGCAAGCACTTTTACCTACTGAGCCATCTTAGGATCCATGATCTCTTCAGTACTAGTAAAAAGTTGTGTTGTCACACCATGGGTTTTCTCCCCAGGGCAACCTTTCCCTAAAGTTGAATATCCTCATTTTAATATCTTTTTCTCCCCATTCTTCCTAGCTCAGTAAGAGGGACTGGAGAGATGGCTCACTATGTGTACATTTTTGAAAAACAAATGATTCAGCCTAGTACTGTCACAAATATACATCAGATATACAAGTATAATGACATGGGTTATAGGTAAAAAAGGAAACAATGTCACTGTAAACATTAATTAAAGAAAAATAGGAGTTGCCAAATGAATATTTGACAATGTAGAGCTCAGAACAAAGAAGAATAGGTATGTATATAGAAAAGCGTTATATAATGATAAAGCTTTTGAATGGCAAAACTAAGAAGATGGAGAAGACATTATATGTTACCAAAGATGAAGGAAATAATTGGGAAGGGAAAGAGATCCCTATCATTATAACGGACAACATGAGCAATCCTCATGGTGGTGGGTATGGTCTGTGTCTAGACAGTACCTCTATTCTGTGTCACTATACTGGTTGTGACATTGTCCTAGGTGTGGAGAAATGCAACCAAGTACACATAAGATCTCTGTGGTATTATCTCCCACTATTGCATGTAAACTTCCTACTAATTAAAAATGTAAAACTAAATTAAAAAATAAAGATGGTATCATGTAGAGACATGAAAAGCACTCTTTTCCCCAGAAAGCATTCGAGTTTGAGCTAAAAGTCTTTCCACTGCATTGTAGGTTTGTGGCATGGATGAAACATATTATACAGAAACACCATGACTGGTTTAGCCATGCAAGCCAGGGATAAGGGTCTGACTTTGTCACCGACAATTTATGAAACCCTAGATAAGTGACATGCACTATACAACATATATATATACAACATATATATATATATATATATAGGAGTGTTTGCTCCTGACATTTCCAATACTGTTAGAGGAATGTTTATCAATCCATGAAGTTTTCATCTAAAAAGTCGATGCACGCAAAGTTTAGTTGATAGGTGCTAGTAGATAACATGTGTTTATATGAACCTGTGTGTCTGCAATTTTGGGTCCTGATGGGTTGTCAGTAGAATTTTAATAAGCAAGATAGCTACTCAAGGGGTCATTTCCCATAAGACACCATTTCTCATAAAACACAGCCTTGCTTTACATTGGCAGTTCTCTGTTGTTTGTCCTTAAGGAACAGACACTAACAGGAAATAACTTTCTTTTTTCTGTTAATATAGGGATGTTTATTTCTCATTTTTTATGATATAAATTATAAACACATTTTAAAAAGACATTGATATTAGTTCCACATTTGCTTGCTTATATTATAAACTCATGACATTATTTATATTATTTTAGTCAAATTAAGAATATCATGTGGTGGCATGTTTTAAAATAAAGCAGTTATGAGTGTTGTATAGTGCATGTCACTTATCTAGGGTTTCATAAATTGTCGGTGACAAAGTCAGACCCTTATCCCTGGCTTGCATGGCTAAACCAGTCATGGTGTTTCTGTATAATATGTTTCATCCATGCCATACAATGCTCATGTCAGCTTTGATACTGTTATAGTCATACATTTTCCATAAAAGGTTAAATTTCACTAGTAAATTTCACAACTCTGCCCTGTACAAGAAAAATAATACAATGGAGTTCAGACATATGAAAGTACACTGTTAACAATGCTTGCTATTGCCCAGTACGTTCACATATACTGTTATTAACAAGTAGTAACATATATGTACATATATATGACATGGATTTAGAAAGAGGAATATTTAGGTAGAGTAAGGGGACTAACGTGAAAAAGAATAAAGACATGGGAGAGGTTTGGAGATGAATGTGGTCAAAGTAGATGAGATACTTAAATAAAACTACCACAAAACTTGTGGCTTTTTGCAGTGATTATAAATTGATCATTCTTAAACAAATTGAAACTGTAATGTTGTAAATGACTGAAGAGACCATTTTCAAGGCCAGTGTTGCTGTGTGTGTGTGTGTGTGTGTGTGTGTGTGTGTGTGTGTATGTGTGACACACACACATGTAAACATGCAGTCTTCCTGACACTGAATTCTTGGTGAAAATTTGTTGTTCTGTTGTAGAATATTGGTTGAAGATGTGTTATGTGATGGAATATTTGTTTAATGATGCAAAGTTGTGTTGCATTCTTTTATGTTGCACTTGTTTAACTCTGCAAAGGTATGTTACTTTGCCTGTCTAAAACATCTACCTGATTGGTCTAATAAAGAGCTAAATGGCCAATAGCAAGGCAGGAGAAAAGATAGGCAGGGCTGGCAGACAGGGAAAATAAATAGAAGAAATCTGGGAAGAGAGGATGGTGGAATGAAAGGAGAAGAAGAGGAGGACTCCAGCGGCCAGCCACCCAGAGACAGAATAAGAAGTAAGGAAAGGGACATAGAAAGGTAAAAGCCCAGAGACAAAAGATAGACAGAATAATTTAAGAAAAGCTGTCTAGAAATAACCCAAGCTAAGGCTGGGCATTCATAAAAAATAAGTCTCTTTATGGTTATTTGGGAGCTGGGTGGTGGGCCCCCCAAAGAGTAAAGAGTAAAAAAAAAACAAACAAACAAACAAAAAAACAACTACCTTGTTCTATTTCAGTTGTCCTTTATTCCTCATTGGAATATAAACTAATATGAAGCACAAATGATATGTTTGTTACAAAAAATAAGAACTAATTTTTAGTGTCCATGCATTAATTGATATTTACTATTTTGGATTTATATGAGGTAGTACATGAAAGTATTTCTCCTGAAAATTATACATAGTATATGTATTTCTGTCATTTATATTATATAGCTGCTGTATAAATAATAGATTGCAATACTGTATTCTATTCTAACAGCTGTCAAGTTTTCTTTCAAGGCAGTGTTCTTGACATATACGGGACCTGGTGAATACATAACAGAGTTCGTTCTTTTGGAGTAACAGAGGATACTACAGTCTGTGCTACTTTATTTGTTCTGTATCTAATAATCTACTCTGTCATCTTACTGGTCAATGTGAGCATAATTGTATAATCATGCTGAGCAGAAGCAACCCTCAACTTCACACCCCCAGGTACCTTTTCCTCAAACATTGTAGACATTGGTTACTCCTCATCAGTCACAACTATCATGCGGAGGGGCTTTCTCAGGAAGGAAATAATCATCACTATGTCTGGATATGTGACCTAACTCTGTCTTGTAGTGACATTTGGGTCAGCCAAGAACTTCCTGCTGGATGCCATGGCTTATGACTGCTATATAGCCATCTGCTCACCTCTGCTCTACTCCACACAGATGTCCTGTATAGTCCGAATCCTTCTAATGGGATCTTTCTACCTAAGTGGATGTGTGAATGCTTGGATATTTACTGGTTGTTCCATAAATCTGTCTTTCTGTGGACCAAATAAAGTTAATCATATTTTCTGTGACTATTCACCATTTTCAAAGCTTCTTTTTCTCATGACTTCTATTTTGAAGTCATTCAAGCAATCACTTCAGGCTCCATCATTGTGGTCACTCTGTTTATCATTGCTCTGTCTTATGTCTATATCCTCATCACCATTCTGAAGATGCATTCAACTGATGGCTACCAGAAGGCCTTCTCCACCTGTACCTCCCATCTCACTGTAGCCACTCTGTTCTATAGGACCACCACATTCATTTATGTGTGTGGGAGCCCAAAAGCACTCCAGCTTGTAGCTTGATTCCATCTTGACTCAAGGTCAGAGAGTTCAAGCTTGTTGTTGCCTGAATAACAGGATAATTGGCCAAAGCCATGGTTACCAAATCTCTTGCTCCTCAAGGCTGTCTAACAGGATGCTTTGCCTTAAGGCATGATTACTAGATGTTTTGAGAATTAAGGAGGTGTTTATGCTTGTCTGTACTTTGAAGCATGGTGTCCTTGAGAGGATCAGGTCTTTTTGCCTCCCCTGCTTTTGGTATAAAAAGGCTGTGAGAAATAAACTCAGTGCTTCTATGGTACTGACTGAGAGTCCTCCTGAAGCTTTCTGTGTCTCTGTCTTTTATTTCATGTTTATCTGTTTTTTCTCAATCCTCACTCCCCTATTCAGGACTGTTTTATAGGTTGGGCAGGACCAGATAGTTGGCTCCTGAACAGTAGACCTAAATACAGAGGATCCAATGAAGGCCACTGCAAGTTGAAGGAAGTGCTCGGATTAATGTCAAAAGTAGAAGTGTGGTGATTAACTTGGGAGTAAATTGTAAATACAGAGCAAGATAATAGTAGACAGCTGTTTAAAGATATTTTAAAAGCCAGAGGAGCAAAAGTTAGGGCAACAGCAGGTAACTAATTTGTGAAGATTTGAATTTGTGGTTTTTTGTTTTTTTTTTTAGGTCTGAGAAATAGTTTGAAAATGTGAATGTCTGGATATGTTGTGTGGGTTTGAATGAGTGAATCTGAGTGAGTGATCTAGATATGCTAAGGATGTAGGCTTAAGTTAGGTCTAAAGTTGTAATTTAAGTAAGTCATAAAGGTCTTGTGAGGTCTGAGAAATATAGGCTTAAGGTATAAGAATGTGTGAAGGCTTAAAAGAAAGTAACTTAGGGTAGATCAGGTGTGCCCTCCATTTCCCTGAGCATGGGACCTTGGATGCAGACACAAGGAGGAGAACAAGAAAGCAGCATCCGGGCCAAGCACCCACCTCGAATCCAGCAGTCTGAGAATGAGTAGCTGCTTCAGAATCCACCACCAGCAGCAGCAGCGGCTACCTTGGCCTAGCATTGCTGAGACCCACCAGGCATCATCGAGTCACCAGCAGCTGGCACCAAGAGAGCCAGGTCAAATACTAGGGGTCTATGCATACCTTCTGCCATGAAGGAGCTGTGGCAGAGAGAATGCAGACAGCTGGAGTGTTTGTGAGAGCTGGACTAGCATGGCTGGAGGCTGTGCTCTGCAACCTTGAGGAGCCCTGTAGCTGGAGGAGGCCAGGGACAGGAGAAGGCACCAATGGCAGAGCATGGTCCTAGCAGCTGCTCTGGGTGAGGCTAACTGGCCTGAGCCACAGAACTGAGGGGCTGCCTGTGTTCATCCATGGAGCAGCAGATGAGTATGCAGAGGATGGAGGGCCATGGATACAGCAGGTAATGGAACCTGGGTGGCAGCTGCAGCTGCATTTCTTCTGGAAACTGGAGTCCTGAATGGAGAGGACCAAGGAGATGCCAAGCTGCAGCTCATAACAGTGGGGCAGCCATTTGAGCCGCAGCTGCTGGAGAGGACAGTCGAGAGCCTTCAGTCGCCAGGACACCTGGGCCCTGGGTAGGCAAGCTGGCATTGGAAGCAGGTAGCAGAGCTCATCTCCCCACTTCACATGAGATTCATTACTAAACATGCATGCATTTTTGGATAAACCCCAAACTGAAAACCACAATGCTCATGGTACTGGGAATGGTTTGCCTTATGGCTTGAGCAGCATATAAGGACTGCAGGGCAGGTGGCAAACCAGGCCCTGATCTTGAGCTTTCAGTGAAAAACATTAGGACTGGTATCAGAACGGACTTTTTGAAAATAGATGTGTAACTTTTCAGACCTCAGAAATGGGATGGACAGGAGTGGTTCAATGGCAATAGGCATTTTGATTTCACCTACACAGATCTTCTTTATCAACTGTGGTGACTCAGGAATTATTCTGTGTTAGAACGGAGAGGTCTGCTTTTCTACCTAGGCTCAAGATGCAGCTTCAAAAAAAAGAGGGGGGTAGTTTATCCTCAGGCACCACATCAAACCCTCTTTATTTTAAATTTTTTAAATGTACTGAGGAGTAGGAGTAAGATAAAGGTTTTGCTGCTGGCATTTGGTACTCAAGGACTAGGGCAGTTCAAACATTGCTTTGGATTGGATGTAAGTTTGTGAGAATTGTAATTTAACCAATTGTGTGTCCATTGTTAATAATCATAGCAGAATTATGGTGTTAACCTATTAATGTTAGTGAACCATGCTATGGTGACAAAGGGTTACAGGTTCTGCAGGAAATTTGAAAGGCCTTGAGTGGACATCACAGAATGGCTGGGTTGGTAATTACCAGAATTATTGCCCTAATTTCCTTGATAGTTACCATCACTACCACTGCAGTAGCATTGTCTCAATCTATGCAGACTGCAGGGTATGTGAATTGAGTGTCTCAAAATGTATCTATGACCCTGGGAAATCAGGAAGATATTGATGTAAAAATGAAGCATAAGCTGAATGCTTTATTTGAAGTAGTACAGTTGTTAGGGATGTTTTTGCACCCCAATAGGCCTCTCTGCCAACACAGCAATCCAAATCAGACAGAATTAGACAGAATTGAAAAAGCCCAGGTTTAATGGGTAAAGCATTCCCTGGTGATTCTCCAGCGCCGCCGCCCCCACCCCCACCCCAGAGGAGATGGGAACAAGAGACTGGAAAAACATGAGTCTGTTTTCTGGGATGCAGCTTAAATACCCTGTGAGAGTGCTCTTAAGTCTCTCTGGGCGAGGAGCTGTTTGGTGGGCTTTGAAGGGATGGGTTTGGGGAAAGAGATGGAGGAGGGGAGTTGAGGTGGATCTTCCACCAGAACATTCCAGACTCTTTGGGTATATGGATGCTAGGGTGCCAGGGGCTGAGGTGAAGCTCCCACCCAAACATTCCAGACTCTTTGGGTATAGGGGTGCCAGTTCAAGTCTGGCTACTTCCTGCAGACATAGACTGACATGGGAAAGGGGGAGTTGTGAGTTGGTAGTTTCACATTCAGCAGGAGGTGTGAGTGGAGGAGTATCTGGTTGTCATCCTGGAGACCTTAGGCATCTGTTTCTTGAGGAAGCAGAGAAGGCAAGTTTCTAGAAAAAATAGATTATGAACATCTGCCCTAGTTGTACTGCAAAGATGAATGCACAAGGCAAAAGAGCAGATAGGCCCTTCATTGGGACATCTTGAAAAACTGGAGCGTGGAGGGTCCCAGTTGCGGGGCAGACCATGTATCATGAATAGGTTCCCAATTGAGCCTAGAGAGATGGTACCAGCATGGATGTCCCAGGAGCTTGGCAGCCAAAGTGGTGGTGAGGATCATAGTATAAGGCCCTGTCCATCAGGGCTCAAGAGATTTAGGAGCTAGCTGTTTGAGGAGTATTCAGTCCCCTGGGGAGAGTGGGGAAGGTTCAGGGGCAGTTGGGTCCATTGGTGTGGGGGCAGGGAGATAGATGTTAGCATGTGAATGGAGAAGGGACCACAGAAGAGAGAAGTAGGGGTGGTACCCAGCCAGTGGGGGAGTTTGGACCAGGAGGTGGTGATTGAGGAAGAAGAACTTTTTGTAATGGAGCTCAGGCCTGTAGGAGAGTGTGGGGTGGCTCAGAGGCAGGTAAGGGTAATGGGGAGAAGAGAGGTCCAAGATAACCTGAATTTATTGGAGAGCTTGGTGAGCTGTTTGGTGAGTCCATTGGCCTTTTCAACCTTTCCCGAGAATTGTGGGTGATAGGTAATGTGGAGCTTTCAGGAGATGTCTGATAGGAGCTCCATGACATTGCCAATCCTTGTCAGGTTGGTGTCCTCAAAGCTGGTGCAGAGGCTGTCATATCTGGAGGGCCCCCTGTGAATGGACCTGTGAAATACTCAGGAAATTGTGGCTGCCAAGGTGAGTGTGGCCCCAAAGCGGCTGAGAAAATCATGACCAAGCAGAGGTACAGAGCAAGCAGATATGACTAGAAAAAGGTATGAGAAAAAATCTCCCTGCAAGAATGCAGGGAAGTGTCAGGATGTTAAGTGGGAAGGAAGGGGTCCTGTCCACCCCCATGACAGAAATTGGTGATGGAACTATAGGACTGAGTGAGATGTCAAAACAGAATATGTAGCTCCCATGTCCAAAAGAAAGTCAGTGGACTTACTCATTACCTGCAGCATCACCCTAGGCTCAAAGAGGGCAATGGGAGTCACCAAGTCTAGGCTGCATCAGTCCTCCACCAGGCTTAGGAGTTCAAAGGCTGGAAGAGTCTCAGATGCCAATGTTGGTGAGGCTGGACCTCTGTGGCATGGCATAGAGGAGGAACCCACATGAGGGCATTCCAATCTCCAGTGCCCAGGCATCAGCAGACAGAGCATGGCCTCCTGGGCGGCTGGGGGTCAGGGCAATATCATGACCAGTGGCCCTGCTTGCCGCGTTTGAAGCAGGTTTTTAGCAGAGTTGACTTGGGCTGAGCTCTGGCGGGATGGAATCTCATGGTAGACTTCCCTTGTCCCCCTTGTGGGGACCCTGGGGCCTCGGGACAGCTGCTAAGGCTTGGGCTTGGAGCATATTTTGTTGTAACCTTGCCTATCAGGATGACTCAGCTGTCATCAAAAACTTTAAAAGCCATTTTCATCAATTCCTGTAGGGGAGTTTGGGCATCCTCCTCAGCCTTTTTAAATTTTTTTCTAATATCTGGCACTAACTGAGTTATGAAACTGGTGGCAAGGACCATGGCTCCTGCTGGGGAGGCTGGGTCAAGGAGAGTATATTGAACCACTGTCTTTTGTAACCAGTTTAGATAAATGGCCAGGTTTTCACCAGCTAGGTGTGTAATCTCTCAGGATTTACCAAAATTGACAACCTTGTTTGAGACCATTTCCATACCTTGGAGGAGTCAACAAACCAAGAGGTCTCTTCTCTGGAGACTTGAACAATTATATCAGCTCCAGCTTCCTCTCAGAGAGGGCAGAGGAGGGCAGGAGACAGGCAAAACTGAGTATGAGAAGAAACTGGGAAAATTCAGGGGTGTTAGGCCAGTGTGTAAAAGGGAACCCAGATGTAGGTTGAGGCATTGGGAGATAGGGGGAAGCAGTGGGGGGAGGGGAGGACAGGAAGGAGGGTAAGGAGGAGGAGTTTTGTCCTTGATTTGTGGCCCCATAGGAGGGGGTTGGGTAGTTAGAGTTCAGGGGAAGGGGGGAGGAGGCCAGTGTTCCTGGCAGCATGGTCAGAGTGGAATTTTCAGGATCCCAGTTCCCAGATAGGCAGAAATCTGGAGGCACTATGACCCTAGCCAACAAGACCAGTGCTGTGGGACAATGGCCTCTGTAGAAAGAGTGGGAATGCAGAACTCAAAAACCACCAACAAAAAATTTTAAGATAGCAGAGGATGGAAATTTATAAGGTTTTCTTGGGAGGCCACCTTGACTGGTTATTGAGTGTACTACGCCCAGGCCTTAGTGCTCAGAGAAATCAAGCTATTAGGAGAGATGGCATCAGCTGACCCCAATTTGAATAGATTTTGTAAAAGACATTTCAGGGGCATTTGGGAATCAGGCTTTGAATGGCAAGTGTCCATTTCACAAGTCTATGCCAGAGACTGGGAGCCTAGCACAATGCATCTACTGTGGTAGGTCTTGGGCCAAAAAACAGGGGTGTGTGGGAAATTACCTTCAACAGAAAGTCTTCTGGAGAATGGGTCCCATGGAACAAAGGCAGCCCTTTGCTCTGGAATGGGTCGGAGGCCTGGCTCCACCACGTCTTTGGCAGGACATGCTGAGAATCAAAGAGGCCCTGAGCCTCTTAGGCAATGACTTGGAAAGGGCAACTTACTCAGCCAAAAGCCAGTTTTAGTCTGACAGAGAGCAGGTATGGGGAGAGGGGTGTTTTCCCACCATGTAGCCCCAGGCTGATGGGGGAAAAACAACCCCCTCCCATGGAACCTCCAGATGATAAGTTTTTGTGCCCCAATAAGCCTCTCCACCAATGCAGCATTCCAAATCAGACCGAATTAGAAAAAAGCCTGGTTTAATGATTAAAGTGTTCCTGGGTGATTCTCCAGCCCCCCAGAGAGGAAATGGGAATGAGAGACTGGAAAAACCACATGTCTGTTTTCTGGAATGCAGCTTAAATACCCTGTGGGAGTGGCCTTAAGCCTCTCTTGGAGAGGAGCTGTGTTTGACAGGGTTTGAAGGGGCAGGTTTGGGGAAAGAGATGGGGGAGGGGAGTTGAGGTGGATCTTCCACGAAAACATTCCAGACTCTTTGGATATATAGATGCCAGGGTCCCAGGGGCTGAGGTGGAGCTTCCACCAGAACATCCTAGACTCTTTGGGAGATCCCACCCAAACAGTTAGGAGATAAGTTTCAAGGGTTCAAGATTCAAGGTTTAAGAGCTCATTTGAAATACCATGCTAAATATAACTGGGTGTGTGTAACCTCTTCTGTTTACAATGAAAGTGTTACTATTTGAGAAAAGGTTAGAGCTCATCTGAGAGGAATTTGATATCATGCTAATGAGTCCTTAAATTTGAGGGGTTGCATCAGGAGATTACTGATTTTAAAAAAGGCAAAGTTGGATTTTGATGTAGCTAAACTGCTGTAGACATCCTGGATCAATTTTAAAAGGCCATTCTGTCTTAGTCATCCTTTACTTCTTCATTAGGATGTATTGCAGCCATGGGATCATGTGAATTGTTAGACATTACTTGCTTGCCAATGATTATCAAGCTATTTGTGAACTGTTCATGGAAAACTGATTCAGAGCTGCATAGAGAAGCTCTACACCATCCCTTGAAATTTTCCAGAGGCTGGTAGTCAAAGATAGGTAAGTCCTTTTTACCACCTTTCAACCTAAGACAGGGCATGAACGATGGAATTCATGTGCCAATGATGGGTAAGCCTGGATGGTTGAAAAAGTCAACCTAAGACAGGCATAGTCATCTGAGGGGTCCAGAGGACCTTTTTAAAAATAAATAAAAAGGGAGTAATTGTGGGAGCCCACAATGACTCTAGCTTGTGGCTTGTTTTCCTCTTGACTCAAGGTCAGAGAGTTCAAGCTTGCCTTTGCTCTTTAGGCCTGAATACCAAGACCAAAGGCATGGTTACTAAATGTTTTGCTCCACAAGGCTATATAACAGGATGCTTTTTTTTTAAGGCGTAATTACTAGATGTTTTCAGAATTAAGGAGGTGTTTACGCTTATCTGTACCTTGAACCATGGTGTCCTTGAGAGGGGGAGGTCTTTTTGCCTTCCCTGTTTTGGGTATAAAAAGGCTGTGAGAAATAAACTCAGGGCTTCTGCAGTACTGACTGAGAGCTCTCCTGAAGCTATTCTGTGTCCCTGTCTTTTCTTTCATGTCTCTATTTTTCATATCTGTTTTTTCTCAATCCTCACTCCCCTATTCAGGAATGTTCAGCAGGTCGGGAAAGGTCTGGCATATGTGAAGCCCAAGTCCATCTACTCTACAGACCAGAAAGAGATGGTGTCTGTGTTCTAAACAATGATGATCCCTATGTTAAATCCCCTCCTCTATAGCCTCAGAAACAAGGGTGTTAAAGAGTCCATGAAAAACTTATGGCTACCATTCACTGGTAGCCATAAATATCTGTCATTTTAAACAGTGTCATGAGCTCTGATATTCCAGGTGAATGGACAGTACAGTATGCAACTATACAGTTATATTTATGATATTTTAGACATAAACTTTATAGTCTATCAAGAATGTCCTCATTGCAAAAAAAATAGCTTTACTAAAATAGCAACTTACCAATTTTCCCTTTGCTTTATCCTTTCATCAGCCACCAGAATCTGTATTTCTGAACTCAAATCTCTCTCATAAATTCTGTGTCCTTTGAATGTAGCCTTTAGAGTTTGAACTGTATAATCATTTGCAATCCTTTGAGGATTGCCACCCAAGATCATATATATGTGTATATGTATATATGTATGTGTATGTATACACACACACACACACACACATATATGTAGTTTGTTTTACACCTGGACCACAGTTTCTTCTCCCTCTTTTCCTCCCATTCCATCTCCCTACCTCACCTATCTCCCTAAATCTACTCCTCCTCAGTTTCTGTTCAGAAAGGGTCAAAATAGATGAACAAGTGTCCTTGTGGCATGATGGAGCATATTTTGGATATATGCCCAAGAATGCTATGGCTGGGTCTTGAGTTAGATTGATTCCCAATTTTCTGAGACACGAACATATTGATTTCCAAAATGGCTGTACAATGTTGCACTCTCACCAGCAGTGGAAGGGTGTTCCCCTTGTTAGACATCCTCTACAGCAGGAGCTGTCACTTGTGTTTTTGATCTTAGCCATTCTGACAAGTGTAAGATGAATGCTCAGAGTCATTTTGGTTTGCATTTCCCTGATGGCTAAGGATGTTGAACATTTCTTTAAGTGTATCTCTGCTATTTGAGATTCTTCTGTTGAGAATTCTCTGCTTAGATCTGTAATCCATTTTTAATTGACTTATTTGGTTTTTTGATATTTAGTTTCTTGAGTTCTTTGTATATTTTGGACATTAACCCTCTGTCATATACAGAGTTAGTGAAGATCTTTTCCCATTCTGTAGGCTGTCATTTTGTACTAGTGATACTGTCCTTGACCTTACAGAAGCTTTTCAGTTTCAGGAGGTCCCATTTATTAATTGTCAATCTCAGTGTCTGTGCTATTAATCAATATTCTATTCAGGAAGTTGCCTCCTGTACCAATGTGTTCAAGGTTATTTCCTACTTTCTCTTCTATCAGGTTCAGTGTACTTGGATTTATGTTGAAATCTTTGATCCACTTAGATTTGAGTTTTGTTCAGGATGATGGATGTAGATTTATTTGTATTCTTCTACATACCAACATCCAGTTATGCCAGCAGCATTTGTTGAAGATGCATTCTTTTTCCATTGTATAATATTGGTTTCTTTGTCAAAAGTCAGGTGTCCATAGGTGTGTGGATTTACATCTTGTCTTTGGTTTGATTCTGTTAAAGCACCTGTCTGTTTTTATGCCAATACCATGTAGTTTTTATTAATACTGCTCTGTAGTACAGCTTAAAATCAGGAATGGTAATACCTCTGGAAATTCTTTATGATACAGGATTGTTTTAGCTATCCTGGATTTTTTTGTTTCTCCATATGAAGTTGGGTATTGTTCTTTCAAGGTCTGTAAAGAATTTTGTTGGAATTTTGATGGGTATTTCATTGAATCTGTAGGTTGCTTTTGGTAAGATGGCCATTTTTGCTATGTTAATCCTACTAATGCATGCATATGGGAAATCTTTCCATTTTCTGGTATCTTCTCCAGTTTCCTTTGTGAAAGACTTGAAGATTTTATCATAACAGTTCTTTTTACCTGCTTTGTTAGAGTTACCCCAAGATATTTAAAAATATTGGGATAATTTTGAAGGGCTCCCCCCCCATTTCTTTCTCTGTCCATTTATTATTTGTATATAAGAGAGCTGCAGAATGTTCTGAGTTAATCTTGTATCCAGCCACTTCACTGAAAGTGTTTATGATCTTTTTGATGTGTTCTTGGTTTGGGTTTGCAAGTATTTTATTGAGTATTTTTTGCATCAGTGTTCCTGACGTAAATTGATCTGTAATTCTCTTTCTTTGTTGAATCTTTCTGTAGTTTTGGTATCAGGGTGACTTGGCTTCATAAAAAGAATTTGGCAAAGTTCCTTCTGTTTCAACTTTGTGGGTATTTTCTCTGCCTTTTAGTTACTTTCAGTAAGGGTTTATCTAACTTGTTGATTTTTCTCAAAGAATAAACTCTTTGTTTCATTGATTTTTTTTGTATTGTTCTCTTTGTTTATATTTTATTGATTTCAGTCCTCAGTTTGATTATTCTCTGCTGTCTATTCCTCTTGGGTGTGTTTGCTTATTTCGTTCTGGAGTTTTCAGATGTGCTGTTAAGTCACTAGTATGACATCTCTCCAAATTCTTTATGAATTGGCACTTATTGCTATTGCTAACACTTTCCTCTTTGCTCACTTTCCCTGTGTTCCATAAGTATGGGTATGTTGTGAACTCATTTTCATTAAATTCTAGAAAATCTTTACTTTTTTCTTTATTTCTTCCCCAACCCAGTGGTAATTCAGTTGAATTGTTTCATTTCCATGAGTTTGTAGGCTTTCTGTTGTTTCTCTTGTTGTTGAAATCTAGCTTTAATCTGTAGTGGTCTAACAGGATATAGGAGGTTATTTTAATTTTCTTGTATCTATTGAAACTTGTTTTGTGGCCTAGTATGTGGTCAGTTTTGGAGAGGATTCCATGAGGTGTTGAGAAGAAGGTATATTCTTCGGTGTTTGGGTGAAATGATCTGTAGATATGTGCTAGGTCCATTTGAGTCATAACATCTGTTATTTCCCTGTTTAATTTCTGTCTGAATGACCTGTCCATTGGTGAGAGTGGGGTGTTGAAGTATCCCACTATTAATGTTTGGTGTCTGATATGTGATTTAAGCTTCAGTAATGTTTCTTACTAAATACAAATGTAAGTGGCTTTGAATTTAAGTTTCAGTAATGTTTCTTACTAAATACTAATATGAATGCCCTTTTATTTTTCCATTGATGAGTATGAAGTAGCCTTATCCATCTCTTTTGATTAATTTTTGTTTGAATTCTACTTTATTAGATATTAGGATAACTACAACAGCTTGCTTCATAGGTCTGCTTGATTGGAAAATCTTTTCCAACCCTTTACTCTAAAGTAATACTATCTTTGATGTTGAGATGTGTTTCCTGTATGCAGCATACAGATAGATCCTGCTTTCGTATCCAATCTGTTAGCGTGTGTCTTTTTATTGGCTAATTGTGACCATTGATATTAAAGTATATTAATGACCCTTGGTTGTTAATTCTTGGTATTTTTTATTGTTATTGGTAGTATTTGTGTGTGTATGTGTGTGTGTGTGTGTGTGTGTGTGTGTGTGTGTGTGTGTGTGTTTTCTTCTTTGGGTTTTGCTGGTATGAGATTATATATTGCCTGTGTTTTCATTGGTGTGGTTAACTTCCTTGGGTTGGAATTTTCCTTCTAGTACCTTCTGTGTGGCAAGACTTGTGGATAGATAGTTTAAATTTGACTTCATAATGAAATATCGTGTTTTCCTTTTCTATGGTGATTGAAAGTTTTGCTGAGTATAGTAGTGTGTGCTGGTATCTGTGGTCTCTTAGGACTGTAAGACATCAGTCTGAGCCCTTTTTGATTTTAGGGACTCTATTGACAAGTCAGGTGTGATTTTAATAGGTCTGCCTTTATATGTTCCTTGGCTTTTATCCTTTGCCACTTTTAATATTCTTTCTTTGTTCTGTATGTTTAGCATTTTGATAATTCTGTGGTACAGGGATTTTCTTTTCTTATCCAATCTACTTGTTATTCTGTAAGTTTCTTATACTTTTATAGGCATGGCCACTTTTAGGTTGATAGATTTTTTCTTCTATTATTTTGGTAAATATATTTTCTGGGTTTTTGAGCTGGGATTCTTCACCTTCTTCTATTCCTATTATTCTTAGGTTTGGACTTTTCATAATGTCCTAGATTTCCTGGATATTTTGTGTTAGGAAATTTTTAGATTTAACATTTTCTTTGATGGTTGAATCTATTTCTTCTATCTTATCTTCAATGTCTGAGATTCTCTTTTCCATCTCTTGAATTCTGTTGGTGATGCCTGCATCTGTTCCTATATGCTTACCCATATTTCCTACTTCCATAATTCCCTCAGTTTATGTTTCTTTATTACTTCTGTTTCCATTTTAAGGTCTTGAACTGTTTCCTTCACCTGTTTGCTTTTTTTGTTGGCTTTTTTTGTTGTTCTTTAAGGGATTTATTGATTTTCTCCAATGTTTTGCTTGTCTTTTTCTCAATTTCTTTAAGAGAGTTTTTTCATTTCTTCTTTCAGGACCTCTATCATCTTCATAAAGTCATTTTTAAGGTCTTTTAATGTGCTTTAGCTGCATTGGATTGTTCAAGTCTTGCTATCATAGGATAACTGGGTTCTGATGGTGCCCTATTACTCTTTCTATTCTTGATTGTGTTTTCACACTAGCATTTAGGCATCTGGGTTTGGGATGATTATAGGTCTAGGTGTTGATTCCTGTGTTTGTCTTTTTGAATGGGTGTTTTATTATTTGGTTTCTGTTTCTTCTCTGGTCTTTTCATCTAAGTGGTCAAGGGTTTTGCTGACTAGGAAGTCTTCAGGTCCAGTAGGGTGTCTCTGCTGGGGTTTGGGGGAGCCACCAAACCTGTGGCAATGTTACCAAGCAAATGTGTGCTTCTGAGGTCCTGAGTACCTTCTTGCTCTCTGTAATTTATAGTACATCAGGGCCTCCAGTGCAGCAGGATTTTTCTGTTGGGGCTAGGGTGCCTAGATCCAGCCTGGCCTCTGGTATATCCAAAGTCTTCTTCCAAAATTGTAGGCCAGAATATGGAGCCCAGAGCAGGAGGAGCAAACTGAAGTTGTTGGCCTGGCTTTATGAAGTATTTGCAGGCAGTAGGCAATATCTTACCTGGGGTGCCTAGATTTGACCTGGCCTCTGATAAAGCCAATGTCTTCTTCTAAAGTTGTTGCCTGGGATATGGAAACAAGGGACAGAGTGCAGTCTACTCTACTCACAATTTTCTAAGTAACAATAATATTTTCTATTCTTGCCTATAAAATTTGTGTGTGCCTCAAATACTTATTCAACTTTGCATCTCATCCATGCCTATATCTACCAAAGTACCTAATAGAGCACATTACATCAATCATTGAAATGCTAAAAGAAAAACTGGTACACATGAATAAAAGAAACACAAATAGTCTATTTAATGATTGGTTTAATGTATTCAAACATAAAATAACCTGAATCAAATACCAAATTGAATGATTTACCTAAGGTAGTTTGTTATTATGTACCTCCCATAATCTCATACTCACATAAAGAGGAAAACAGGAGATCACTTGAAATTGACAGACTCCTTGAAAATTAATTGTGTTTGTGTAAAATGAACTGCTCAATACTCATTGGGAATGAGGCAATGATCTTTGGTGATTTGAATCCACACCTGAATCCAGAGCCACAAGGGGACTTATCCCTAGTGACAAACAATGACAGTGGAGACAGCTTTGCAGCTATAAATTCATAATAACATTGAATTTCTTACTCTGAAATGAATTCTTATACCAAGAGGTAAGATTTTGACTTTGCTGGTAAATGGAAACATTTTATACTTTGCAATGTACTATATTTATAAATCATGGTGAAGAAATAACTCAGATAGAATCAAGCAATTATGTAACAGAAGGGTAAAAAAAGAACCAAATTTCATAAAATCACCTTATAATTCTATACATAAATTATTCAGAATGACCAGGCATAAATAAGTTTTCAGAGATTCCTTATTTATCCATGCATTGGTAAGACCAGAAACCAATATGACCTTCAAAGGTGTACACAACTAGCATTCAGCCAAAAGGCTAGCATGTTCACTAGCTTTGAAATGCTTTGGTGGCTTACTGTCAGGGAAAATCACGTGGGAAGACCTTCTTTGTTGTGGCCCAAATGTTCCAGCATCACAGGAATCACTGTGGACAAATGAGGATGTAAATATAGAATGTGAGGTACGAGAGTCACTTGGTGCCATGCTGTGTGAACCTTGATGAACCTCTTAATTTCTTAGCTTGAATATTTGTTAATCAGTGTCCTCTGCTGAAAATCATGTGAACTCATTCCATCACACTCCAGTTAGAAAACACTGTGACATTGGGAAAGGATTTGATGTGTCTAAATAAAAATTTAATAATAGTGTGCTAAATATTATTCACATTTTACATGATGGTAAAACTGATATTTTAAATTATTTTAAATAGCAATTATCTATTTTGAAGTATTTAAAATATTTAAGGAGCTTATGACAGGAAGTTTCATTTGTAAATTTAGTGTAGTCTTTATTTAGTTTTACAGACTTTGTGTATAATATCACCAACAAAGTAACTTTCTATGCACTAACCATAGGAAAGCTGAAATGCTATCCTTCTATCTGTCCCTAATTTGTGTATGCTCATAACAGCATTACCACCATTCATTTATGGTGTTGTTACTAAAAGTAATAGACTAAGTTCAATTTGCCTGGTGTTCATATCTTGTTTTATTTTTACTTTGTGTATATGAGTGTTGCTTGTCTGCAAATATGTGCACCATGTGCATACATGGTGCCTGTGAGGACTAGAAGAGGCATTCTGTCCACAGAACTGTAAAAACAGATTGCTGTGAGAAAACATGTGGGTACTGGGAATGAAACCCAGGTCCTCTGCATATGCAGCCAGTGCACTTAATCACGGGGCAATCTCTCAAACCCCATGATTCTTTTATTCCATATATATATAAAACATTTTTCTACTGTACAATAAAATTACAAAAAACTAAATTCTATTTCATGAAAAAATAGAAATACATACAATTTTTAAAAATCTTGTGCTGCTGATCTAGGAAATAGTCAATAAATTTAGCAATGATTTAAGTCTTCATTGCATAACTGTATTATTTTACATTTTAATTCTTTATTACACTTATAATAAATACTTGGTTATTTTCAAAAGATACATATTATTTAATATATATCTATTTAAGTGAAGAGAATAGTGCAGGCAACATAGCATAGGTGTGGATGTCAAAGAAAAACATGTAGGATTTGGTGCTCTCCTCCCACCAGATGAATACCAAGAATCAAACTCTGGTCATCAAATGCCAGGCTTGGTGGCAAAAACATTTACTTGCCAAGCCATCCCACCAGGCTGTCTTGTGGTTTTAAATCTTTAGCTTTAATGAAAATTAGGAATGTTTTATTATGAGTGAATGTAAATGAAAGTTATCTATTATTTGTATCACATTTCTAGAATTTCTGATTAAATAATTTGAAGTACATACTGCACAGAAATGTATGAACAATGAAAACCCTGAGTAAAACATCCATTGTTCGTCCAATGTTCTGAATAATATATTAATTTGTAATGTTCTCCATGTTTGTATTAAATGAAATAAAGTGATCTATTAATAAATCCCTTCCTGTAATATTTCCATCACAGCCTGGTTCCAGCAGCAGCTACATTGTACCATGGCTTTCCTGGAGGATGGAAACCACACTGCAGTGACAGAGTTCATTTTGTTGGGATTAACAGATGACCCGATCCTTAGATTCATCCTCTTCATCATCATCCTGTGCATCTACCTGGTGACTGTGTCTGGGAACCTCAGCACCGTCCTCCTCATCACAGTCTCTTCTCAGCTCCATCATCCCATGTACTTTTTTCTCAGTCACTTGGCTTCTGTTGACATAGGCATCTCATCTTCTGTCACACCCAATATGCTTGTCAACTTCCTGGTAAGTCAAAATACCATCTCTTACCTTGGATGTGGCATCCAGCTCAGCTCAGCTGCATTCTTTGGATCTGTTGAATGCTTCTTTCTAGCTGCCATGGCTTATGATCGCTTCATAGCAATCTGCAACCCACTGCTTTATTCAACCAAAATGTCCACTCAAGTCTGTAATCAGCTGGTTGTAGGATCTTATATAGGGAGTTTTCTTAATGCTTCCTTCTACACCATTTCCTTCTGTTCTTTTCTCTTCTGTGGACCAAATAGAATCAATCACTTTTTCTGTGATTTTGCTCCTTTGATGGAACTCTCCTGTTCTGATGTCAGTGTCTCTGGAGTTGTTATCTCATTTTCTGCTGGCTCAGTCACTATAACTACACTGTTTGTTATAGCCATATCATATATCTATATCTTCATCACCATCCTGAAGATGCGCTCCACTGAGGGTCGCCAGAAAGCCTTCTCCACTTGCACCTCCCACCTCACTGCAGTCACTCTCTACTATGGGACTGTCGCATTCATCTATGTGATGCCCAAGTCCAGCTACTCCACAGACCAGAACAAGGTGGTGTCTTTGTTCTACATGGTGGTGATCCCCATGTTAAACCCCCTCATCTACAGCCTCAGGAATAATGAGATTAAGGGTGCTCTGAAAAGACAAATTTATAAACAAACATTTTTAAAGAATAATCAGTTGTTTTGTAAAACTTAATATAGTAATGGCAATCAGCAAGACTAATGTGACCATCATCTCAGGTTTGGTTATTAGCATTCTCATTACTCCTTTTGCCCTATTCTCCTATTTCTCCCAGTATTTATAGATGTTATATTTTTTATTTTTTTATTTTTTTATTTTTTTTTTGGAGCTGAGGATCGAACCCAGGGCCTTGAGCTTGCTAGGCAAGCACTCTACCACCGAGCTAAATCCCCAACCCCTAGATATTATATTTTATTGCATTTCTCTTTCATATAGTTTAATGTGTCTTTGAGAATCTTACACAATGTATTTTGATAATGTTCACCCTGACTCTTCTCAGTCTATAGCTCCTACACACCCAACATGATGTGCTTTTTTGTCAAATCCAATTTGGACTCCCTGTATACCTGTAGGTATATAGACATCTATTGACACAGGGTTAGCCTACTTGGGCGACACCTTTAAAGAATATTGACTCTCCTTTTCCTTGAAGATATCAATTGCCAATTGTTACTGGAGTATTCTCCAGTCCCACCTGGGCCCACAGTCACTCAGACCCAAGTAAACACACAGATGCTTATATTAATTAAAACTGTATGGCCTAAAGGCTCAGGCTTCTTGATAGCTAGATCTTACACTTAAATTAACCCATTTCTATAAATATATACCTTGCCATGTGGCTCATGGCTTACAGGTATCTTTTCCCAGTTCTGCCTTCACATCTTGCTTCCTCTGTGTCTGGCTGGCAACTCCTGGCTCAGCCTTCTTGTTCCCAGCATTCTCCTCTCTCTTTGTCCTGCCTATACTTCCTGCCTGGCTACTGGCCAATCAGCACTTTATTTATTAACCAATCCCAGCAATACATTCACAGCATACAGAGCAATATCCACAGCAGTCAATATTACCTTAGCTAGGGGTAGACTTCTTGCCCTTGATTCCTCTCCATGCTGGAATTTTGTCTGGTTTGAAATTGTAGGTGCTGACACAGCTACCATGAATTCGTATCTAGAACCATTTTGTGTGTGTGTGTGTGTGTGTGTGTGTGTGTGTGTGTGTGTGTGTGTCCTGTAAACAATGTTTTTATATAGTTATCCACTACCTCTTGCTCTTAACAATCTTTCCATTCACTCTTTCACAATGATTCTGAGCTTGGAGAGAAGGGGATGTGATAAAGATGTTCCACTTAAAGCTGAGTATTCCACAGTCTCTAATTCTCTGCATGTTGTCAAGTTGTATGTTAATCACCATCTATTGTAAAAAGAAGCTGCTCTGATAATGGTTGGGAGATGAACTAGTCTATTGATACAGTGACAAGCCACTGCAAATTGGTTTGATAACTGTGTCTTTTTAGCAGGATAATGGTGGCAGGTTATTCCCTACAGCCTATGACATGTCTAGCTTAGTTTTGGGCCCTGATACTGCTGTTAATTGTTGGCTTCCTTTTGCAGACCTAACCTTAGACCCAGTCAGTAAGGGTTTGGTTACTCCCATGACATTTGTGCCAATATAGCAATAGTAGGCATGTCTTGCTAGGCTGATGGTTAGTTGCACTTGTAAGTTTCACAAGACAAATTGTCTATAAATCACATGTTATATTTATAAAAATGGTCATATTAGGCTATTACTATTCACAAATTTTAAATGGAATTTAAAATAGAAATTGAAAATAGAATTCAGATACTCCTCTATCTTCCATGATTCTCTTCTTGTATTAACTGGACTTCTTTTTATTTCTAGAGATTATCAGGATCAGTGTACTTGCTATTTTCTATTTAGCAGATTTTAGCCCACTTTCCATACTATAATCCCTTTTCAGTTTCCTGATCAAATATCACTTGACCTATGAGAATTTCATTGCTATCCTACCCAAGATAAAAGCACCCACCCCTACCACGGCTACCTTTACCACTCATTGCATTTCCATTTATTCTTCTCCACCATGTTCTAAGTTTTAAAAAGTTGACTCATCTCTAGTGTGCTTTCTACTGAAGTAACAATTTCATGAGAATTATTTCATTCAGTAACATTTCTTTAGTGTCTACTTGGTCCTATAACACAATAAATACTCAATATTTGGATGTAATGGTTTGCTCAATGGTTATCCTGTCTACCTGTAAAACAATTCAAATTTCTGAAACAATATTCCATAAAGAATTTGAGGTCATGAAGGCAGACATCATTGGTTTTGGATGCTTTTTCCCTGTCTTCTTCCTAAACTGTCCTCAAATTGTGAAAAAAGGAGCTATAAATCTTCACAGCTATGTAAATTAATGTTCCTTACTGGTCATTAACATTTTATTTCTCAATTGCTAAAGCTCAGATAATACTTGATGTAAAATACAAGAAACAATTGAACATTCTGACCTCAGTGATGTAGATTCAGTGTTTATGGGAAGGCTAATCTATTTGTTCAGGAATTTGATGAGAGTTATGTATTGAGGACTCCCATTATATAAGTGTGTATCCTCAATTTGGTTTTCATTGCTGTTGAGAGACACTATGAACAGGGCAACTCTTATAAGGAAAACATTTAATTGAGGGGGCTTGCTGACAGATTCAGAGGTTCAGCCCCTTATCAGCATGATGGGGAGCATGGCAGCATGCAGGTGGACATGGTGCTGGAAGAATAACTAAAAGTCTTATATCTTGCAGGCAATAGGAAGTTGACTGACACAGTGGGTAGTATCCTGAGCATATGAATCTCAAAGCCCACACCCACAGTGACACATTTCCTCCAACTATGCCATACCCACTCCAACAAAGCTACAGCTCCTAGTAGTGCCACTCTCTGTGAGATTGTGGGGGCCAATTACATTCAAAATACCACAGTGTATGAGGGTGAATATGTAACTTAAGCTGTAGTAGTGTTTATTTTACAAACTAGAGTGCCCTCGTGTTTTCAGCATAGATGATAAGAATCAAAATATCATCTTAGATTTTTCCTTTGATTAGTATGTAGTGTCCTTCCCTATCTCTTCTGATTAGCTTTGGTTTGAGGTCTATTTTGTCAGATATTAAAATGTATACACCACTTCCTTCTTAGGTACATTTGTTTGTAACATCTTTTTCAACCCTTTACCCTAAGATAGTTTATCCTTAATGTTAAGGTATGTTTCTTAGATGCAGCAGAAGAATGAATCCTGTTTTCAAATCCATTCTGTGACTCTGTGTCTTTTTTATTGGGGAATTGATATTGAATATTAAAAACGAATGATTTTTTATAGCTCTTATTTTATTGTAATAGTTGGTATTGGGGGGGTGGTTTTTGGCCTTTCAGTGAGTTTTGGGTTTGGGATAATTATCATTGTTTAAGAGGGTTGGCTACAAGTTGTTGTTGTTAATGGTCAGGAAAAGGGCTAAACAAAGGAGATTAGATTTAAGGTTCCTGTTTGGAAAAAAAAAGATATATAGAAATGATAGAATAGAGGGTAGATTATTGAATCTACTCTGAAAATAAAAGAGAGGATATAGATATGATATAGATAAAAAGGTAGATTATTGAATCTACTTTGAAAAGACAATTACTAGTTTTAAATACTTTGCATCAGATTGAATTTTTATATATTGTATACAAATTATATATATTGAGATTGATATTGTTAGAAAATGCTGTATGTATATTTCTAATCTTGTTCTAGATATTGTACTTATACAGTTCACTTAACAATGTAATGCAATTTGCTAATCCTTGAATGTTATTATTACCAACTATTAGGTTGTAAAGAAATGAAAGTTAGTAGTTAGACATTACAATCGAACTTGTAGTCACATTAGGTGTTTTTAAGGTCAAGCAGAGATATATTTTAGATAGATAGATCATCTTCAAACCCTTCAGAGATCTACAGAATATAGCACTTAAAATGTTTTAACAACTTAGAATTGTTTCCTTTTTTATGACTATGAGACATGTCAGCTCCTGGCAGCACCAATCTACTACAGAGAAGATATGGGCATTGAAGAAAACTCCAAATGGAGTTAACGTTCATTGTGGCAAAAGTTAGCAACAAAATACCCTCTCATTGACTGCTAACTAACAGGACAAAATAGACAAACAGAACACAAAACAAAGGACTACGAATTCTTGCCAAGACAAGTGTGGTTGTGGCTTTAGCAACAGGTGTCCTCTGAGGCCAGGACAATATGACATCACTGCTGAAGTGGCTTTGCAATCTGGAAAAGGTAGTGTCCCTTTCTTCGAAGGCAGCTGAACAGACAATGGACTGATGGCTTCTGGTGTGCAGTGGAGAACAGTAGCTGAAGCAGTTATTCTTGAAAGAGTAACTAGGCTGGCAGAGTCTAACCTCTCAATGGTAGACTGGCATTTAATAAAAGAGATGAAGCCACCCACAAGCCGAGAAGAATGGGATGTGGAGAAGAATGGGATGTAGAGATGAAGGCATCCACAAGCTAAGAACAGGCAGTCAAATTCCAAAAACACCAGCAATTTCCAGAATTTAAAATCCTGAATCATGACAGGACACTGGTGGAATTCAAGTTTATCTGGTACATGGAATAGTCTCACCGAATGTGAGGTCAAGCTGTAGGCCTTGTGTACATCCTACTTCGCAAATGAGTCTGTCAGATATGCTACGCCTATAGGCTGAAGATGATGCCCCAATGTTACAGAGAAACCTCTGGTGACTGTCCAGGGAGCTGGCTGTTTCTGTCAACTCACATTTTTTTTGGAAGTCACTTGTTTGCACTTCCTGTTTTACTAGGTAATATTATTTCCTTCTTGAGTCTCTGAGAGAGTTGAAGATTAGATAGTTGTAGCTACAGTTTTCCTTGTTAAGAAATTTCAGAAAAGAAACTCACTAAGTGGTGTAAAGTGTATGAATTTGAAAGGTATCGTAGGATAGTTTTCTGTTGATAATACAAGTTAGGATAGAAAGTGAATTAGGTACATTTTGGACTCACCAAAATATGATAGATAATGGAATATTTTCTCTGAAATTTTCAAATGGACTACACATTGTTGATGTATTTATTGCTTGTATATAGTTTATAGTTATTGTACTTATTGTATATAGTTTTTCTTATATTAGTTATAATTTTTATTTGTTATTTTTATTAGACAAAAAAGAGGAAATGTGGTGATATTTTATTTGTATGTTAATAAATAAAGTTTGCCTGGAGATCAGAGGAAATAGCAAGCCATTAACACAAAAGTCAGGCAGTGGTAGCACACACCCTTAATCCGATCACTTGGCAGGCAGGGTCTCTGTGTGTTCAATGCCACGCTAGGGAATAGAGCCAAGCGTGGTGATACATACATTTAATCTCAGTACCAACCATAGAGACCTGGAGGTCTGTACAGACAGGCAGTGACATGGAAGTGAGGTAGCTGGGCTAAGAGCCAATGAGAGGGCAGAACAGCAAGGCAATAAAGGCGGGGAGAAACAGGAAGTAGCTCATTTTGGGGGGAGCTGCAAAGCTGGTGAGGTAAGGTTGGTGGTTCTCACTATTTCCCTGATCTCTAAGGCTTTCACCCCTATATTTGGCTCCATTTTTTTTATTTAATAAGACTTTAGACATTTGTCTACAGGGTCTTGTTTTCTTGGTGTCCTCCTTCCCCTCTGACTCTTATGCTCTATCTGCCTCCTCTTCTGTGGGGTTTCTTGAGCCCCAAGGGGAAGGATTTGATGGAGACATTCCATTCCCATCTCAGTATTTCAAGGTCTGTCACTTTCTGCATAATTTATGACTGTGTGTCTCTATTTGTTATTGTTCCCATCTGCTGCAGGAGGAAGCTTCTCTGATAATAGCTGAACAAGGCACTGATTACATGTAAAACAGAATATGATTAGGAGTCATTTTATTACTACATTTTTTTCTATTTTTAAACCAATATTATTTGTTTCCCCATTAGGTCCCTGGGGTATCTACTCTCAGGTTCTTGGTCATCCAAGCAGTATCGTGTATGGGATACATCTCGTAGAATAGAACTTAAGACAAATCAGACATTGATTAGTTACTCCCACAAGTTTTGTGTCACCATTGCCCTAGCATTTCTTGCAAGTAGTACAACATTGTAGATAAAGGGTTTGTGGCTGGCTTGGTATTTACATTAGTTTTTTTTTGTAGCATGCAGAGTACCTTTGTACCAAATGTTAGAGCACAGGTGTGAAGGCTCTATGAGGAAACCAGCGACATCTCCATGTACAATATAGATGTTGTCATCAGCATTGGGGCCTTGCTGTCAGTTTGTAGAGAGCAACTTATAGTCTTGTCAACAGCCTGGGTTCTTTGGGAATTCCCATGGGACCCCTTTGGCTAACAACTCAATTCGATATAACCTAATCCTGGCACTGGGAGCTTCTTTGCATGACAAAAGATGGCTAGTTGAAATTTTGTCTCCCCTATTATTTGGTGACTTCCTTTAGACCACCTTCATATATGTGTATGTCTTAGGAAGTTTCTACTACATCCAGGTTTACATACTGCTCCTCAAATGTCCCTCAATTTTAGCATCCTTTCCAAGTATTCCCTCCTATAGTGCCTTCTCCTCACTTGACCATTCCATTCCACCCCTTCCATCCATCCATATGTATCTATTTTTCCCCTTTCTTAACAAGATCTACCTGTTTCCTCTAGTCCATTACTCTATGCTCTGGGTTCTATTGATTGTAGCTTGATTATCATTCATTTAACAGATAATTGTCCACATGTAAGTAAATACATACAATATTTATCTTTCAGGGAATGAGATACCTCACTCTGGATAATTTTTTTTCTAGATCCATCTAACTGCCTGAAATTTCATGATGTCACTTTTTTTTAGCTGCTGAGTAATTCTCTGTTATGTGAATGGACTAATTTAGCAACTAACGGTAGGAGCATTAAGCAAGAAGAATATTCAATTGTTCATGAACTGCCTGAGAAGTATTGCTTGATTAAGACAACGGATTTAATTTCTTAGGTCTGTACTGTTAGGCAATAAGAATTATTACTTGTGATATTGTACACTATGTGACTACCAATATAGCAAGAGCATAATGACTATTAATTGCAGGATATCTATTTTGAGACACAATGGGGGGAAGTTACAATAATACCAATAACACATGTATTTTGGGTGAAGCTACAAATATATAGTAGCTGAAACTAGTAAAATAACTTAAACATTGAAAACTTTTAAAAAAATAAGGAAAGAGAAAGAGAATGTAATAAGAATATAAATATGGTGAAAGTACATGATATGTATGAATGAAACCAATAGTTTTGCTTAATAAATATATAACAATAAAGGGGAAAATTAAAAGATAGGATAATGGGGTAACTTCTGATGACAAATATAATAGGAAAATGTTTGAAAGTAAGCATAGAGGATGTGAAAGTAATGGTTATATCATCAATAAATACATGACATCAAACAGAGTATGGAAGGAATCCCAGTTTCCACTGATGATTCAATAAATACTGTGGTAATTAACATCTTCTGTGTAGTAGGGTTCTACTGTTGTGTATCTTTCCTTAAATACAGTCTTGCACTTCTGCCTTGGTAGGGTGTCTTCAGAAATTTCCATGCACAGCCTTTTATTTGATTTATTAATTGTGGTTTCTATAAACAGCTACTATCATCATTAAAATATCTTGTCACTACTGCATTCATATAAATGACACAAATTCTATCTTAAAGAATTATATCAGTTGGGGGCTGGAGAGATGGCTCAGTGGTTAAGAGCACTGACTGCTTTTCCAGAGGTCCTGAGTTCAATTTCTAGCAACCACATGGTGGCTCACCACCATCTGTAATGAGATCTGGTGCCTTCTTCTGGCCTGCAGGCATACATGCAAGCAGAATACTGTATACATAATAAATAAATCTTTAAAAAAAAGAATTATATCAGTTGCTTCCCAAAGGTTTTTATTTTCTTTAAAGAAGTGTAATACCATTACAGGTAGATAAAGACAAACATTGAAGGATATGCACAGAATATAATGGGTGACAAATACAATAAATGTATAGAAAGGAAGTTCTCTGTCATTCTAAGTATCACTGTTTAAAACACTTTACCATTGCAAACTCCAAACAAGCTTTTGTTTGTTTTACAATAGCAGATATTACCTACTTTTACTGACTAGCCATTTAATCTCTTCTCTAACATCAATACTTGCTTTCCAGGTTACCTATCATACTGCTAGTTGATGGCACCTGTTCTTTGTCATTGTGTTGGCTAATTTAGAAGATGTCCCCACACGACGAGCCTGTGGTGCATTTTCTTAATTAGTGATTGATGTGGGAGGGCACAGCTCATTGTGGATAGTTCCACTACTGAGCTGGTTGTCCTGGGGTATAGTGATTCCTTTTACCATTTATTATAAAATAAAAATTGGGGATAAATATTAAGGATAAAAACCTGAGATAACCACAAGTGACCATGATACACTGCCACCATTCTCTTTCTGACTCAAAAGGGCCAACCACATGACCTCCTGACCTTGCCTCTTCCTCTACTGAGAACTCTCTTTCCCTCCTCCTAAGTCCTCCAGGGAACTCCATGCTCCTTTCCTGCCAGATGAATGTGAACCCCACCTCTTGAACCAACACTCTACTCCTTTGGACATTGAACAACACAGACAAAATTCCTGTAATATTATCTTTTCTGTGTCTAATTAAAAAGGAAAGGTTCTAACCCTAACATAGTAAAACTATATACAATAAGAATGATTATCAGGTAGTATCTAAATAGAAAGAAAGGGTATTAACCTCAAGAAAAATGAAACTATATACAAGTACAATTATTAAGTAAGAAATACATTAACAATATCCAGTCTATTTGTAATTGTAAAATTTACAGAATTTACTCCATTAGCTGTCCTCTCCTGGTGAGTCCTAAGTTTAGTACCTAATTTACTTTCTACCATGATTAAAGAGACTCTAAAAGCCAGAAGGTCTGGGACAGACATTATGCAGACACTAAGAGACCATGGATGCCAACCCAGATTATTATACCCAGCAAAACTCTCAATCAGCATAGACAGAGTAAACAAAATATTCCATGATAAAACCAAATTTAAACAATATCTTTCCACAAATCCAGCCCTACAGAAAGCACTAGAAGGAAAAATCCAAACTAAAGAAGGTAGATACACTCATGAAAAGACAGACAATAGATAGTCCCATACCAACAAATACCAAAGAAGGGGAACATACAACACTACCACCAAAAAATAACAGAAATTAACAATAATTGGTCATTAATATACATCAATATCAATGGTCTCAATTCACCTATAAAAAGACACAGGCTAACAGAATGGATATGAAAACAAGATCCATCCATTTGCTGCATACAAGAAACACACCTCAACTTCAAAGACAGACACTACCTCAGAATAAAAGTCTGGGAAGAGACTTTCCAATCAAATGGATTTAAGAAGCAAGCTGGTGTAGCTATCCTAATATTTAATAAAATAGACTTCAAACTAAAATCAATCAAAAGAGATCAGGAAGGACATTACATATTTATCACAGGGAAAATCCGAAAAGATGAAGTCTCAAATCTGAATAATTATGCCCCAAATACAAGGGCACCAACATTAATAAAAGAAACATTACTAAAGCTTAAATCACACATCAAACCTCATACACTAGTAGTGGAAGACTTCAACACCCCACTCTCAACAATGAACAGTTCTGCCAGACAGAAACTTAACAGAGAAATAAGGGAACTAACAGACATTATGACTCAAATGGACTTAATAGATCTCTACAGAATATTCCACCCTAACACAAAAGAATATAACTTCTTTCCAGCACTCCATGGAACCTTCTCCAAAATCGAACACATGCTTGGTTACCAAGCAAATCTCAACAGATAAAAAAAAAAAAAATTGAAGCCGGGTGGTGGTGGCACACGCCTTTAATCCCAGCACTTGGAAGGCAGAGCCAGGTGGATCTTTGTGAGTTCAAGGCCAGCCTGGTCTACAGAGTAAGATCCAGGAAAGGCGCAAAGCAGCTACACAGAGAAACCATGTCTCGAAAAAACCAAAAAAAAAAAAAAAATCGAAATAACCTCCTGTATTTTATCAGACCACCATGGCTTAAAGTTAGATTTCAACAACAACAAAAATACCAGAAAGCCTGCAATCTCATGGAAACTGAATAATGCCCAATTGAATCACCAATGGGACAAGAAAGAAAGAAAGAAATTAAAAATTTCCTAGAATTCAATAAAAACGAATGTACAACATACCCAAACTTATGGGACACTATGAAAGCAGTGCTAAGAGGAAAATTCATAGCTCTAAATGCCCACATAAAGAAGTTGGAGAAATCTCACACTAGTGACTTAACAGCACAACTGAAAGCTCTAGAACAAGAAGAAGGAACTCACCCAGGAGAAACAGACACCAGGAAATAATCAAATTGAGGGCTGAAATCAATAAATAGAAACAAAGAGAACAATACGAAGAATCAGTGAAACAAAGACTTGGTTCTTTGAGAAAATCAACAAGATAGACAAGCCCTTATCCAAATTAACCAAAAGACACAGAGAGAGAGCATGCAAATTTAAAAAATCAGAAATGAAAAGGGAGACATAACAACAGACAATGAGGAAATCCAGATAATCATCAGATCATACTTCAAAAACCTGTACTCCACAAAATTGGAAAATCTGAAAGAAATGGACAATTTTCTGGATAGGTACCACATACCAAAGTTAAATCAAGACCAGAGGAACTATTTATATAGACCAATAACCCCTAAGGAAATAGAAATGGTCATTAAAAGTCTCCCAACAAAAAAAGCTCAGGACCAGATGGTTTCAGTGCAGAATTCTACCAGATTTTTAAAGAAGAGCTAATACCAATACTCTTCAAATTGTGCCACACAATAGAAACAGAAGGAGCATAACCTTTCTTGGAAATCCTGCAGCTTTGGGTCTGCAGGAGTATCCCCTTCACATGCTCCACCAGATCATAGATGGGGTGGATGTTGGGGTGGGCCAATCCGTAACCCTGGTTCTGGCCTTGGTAGTTGCAGAGTTGGTCAGCTCACCAGATCTTCACCACCAGAGTGAGCTCTCTATGGTTCTTCTTCTTCCCTTGGATCATCAGTTGATGGTCCACAAGTGGGGAGGGAGCAGAAGCAGGAAACAGTGTTTGGATGGCTATGAATATGATGGAGTTAGCACTCCAGGAGATATTTCAGTGAATCAACTCAACTTTATTCCACAGTAGAGAAAATATATAGGATTAGGAAACCAGGGGACAAACCCTGATTTGCATTAAGTGGCATGCTCCTATCATATAGCTGGATTAATAGGAGCACAGCCCTATCAAAATGGCTGGAGCATTTGCCTAATTACCCTGTGGTCAGCAGGGAAGAATGTTTGCAGGGAACTATTTCAAGGGTCATCCCTAAGAAAAGTTGGGCATCTGGGTCTAGAGACATCCTCCAGATAAGGCTAGGTAGAAAGCAGGAAACCTTCACTTGGGGGTGGGAGAGTTCATCTATCACTGGAGGGATTCAAGACTGTCAGTTGTGGCTCTGCTTTTGTTTCCACAGAAGATGAGAACCTGTGGATTGCTTCCAGGCTAATATGGTTTGACCAGCCAAGACCCCTGAAAGGTCTCCAATGACACCATGGCCCAGATGATCCAACATCTAAAAACAGCTTCAAGGCAACTGGTTCAGAGAATACAGTGTCACAGACCACTCCAATCAGGACTTGACCATATTTCTTAGTTTTCTCAGGATCCCCTTTAGATTGTCACTGCCTTCATCTAGCAGGAAGTGTTGGCAGTTAGAATAGAGCCTTGTGAGAGCAGTGAATCCTTATTGGTGACAGTCATCCAAACTATACATTCTAGCATCCAATCTGACATAAGTCATAATCCTAAATTAATACTGACTTGACCCATGAATATATTTAGAAAAGGAGTTTAAGCTCAATCTCTGCTTATTCTCATCTGTAAAATAGAAGATTGTGTGTGTGTGTGTGTGTGTGTGTGTGTGTATACAAATCATTAAACTTAACTAATATAATCGCCTGTGAATGAAGCCCAGTTGGTGGAATTCTTGCCTGGCATGCATGAAGTCCGATGCTATATCCCTAATACCACATAGACTGAGTGTGGGGTGCCTGTTAAGTACCTGGGAGATGGAGACAGGAGGATCAAGGTCTTCCTTAGCTTCCTAGCAAATTCAAAGTCAATCTGGATTACATGAGACCATCTTAAAAAATAGAGAGAGATAATTTACATCAAGCATTAAATATACAGCTTTATTAAAGAAAGCTTTGACTGCTATTTATGTATATTGTGTGATGTATGCATGCATGATCTGTGCATGTGTTTGTGTGAGTCCAGGTACATGCATACAATAGTATGTGTATAAAAGGTCAGAAGACAATGTCACTGTGTGTTCGGATCTTCCACCATTTTTGATACAGGGTCTTTTCTGCCATTCACTGCTCCATACTCTAGGATACTGGCCAAGGGAGCATTCAGAGATAATCCCGTCTCTACCTCTCATTTGCCAAAGGGACAGGAAACACTTTGTATGAAAGCTGACTGGTGTTCAGTGGTCAACCACTTTTATCAAGGCTATGTCATGGGTACAATGTACAACTTAATAAAAGTAAGATTAGCAAGAGAGTTGAGCTGAATCTTTGGGTAGAGGATCACTGTGCATTCTATCCTCAAGTACAGCATATAAACTGAAACCAGCTGTCTCTTGTTTGAGGTATGTGAATTGGGGAATGAAACTTCTTTCTGGAAATCATACATAACTCTTTTCATGCATTATTTTCTAAGTAACAATGCTATTTTATACCCTTGACTATAAAAATTGTGTGTGCCTCAAATAATTATTCAACTTTGAATCTCACCCCTCCCTGTATTCACCGAAGTACCTAATAGAGAATGTTACATCAACTACAAAAATACTAAAAGGAAAATTAATGCACATTAGTGAAAGAAGTAAAAAATAGTGCATTTTACTGATTAATTTAAAATCTTCTAGTGTGAACTAAACTGAATCAAATATCAACTTGCAGGAATATTTACCTAAGATAATTGATTATCATTCACTTCCCATTAATTACCAAGTGAAAGAGCACCAATACTCACAAAAACAGGAAAACAAGAGTTCACTGGAGATTGACAGACCCCTTGAAAATTAATTGTGTTTGTGTGAAGTGAACTGCTCAGCATTCACTGAGAAAGAAGTAATGATCCCTGGTGATTTAAATTTGCACTGGAATCCAGATCCTCACCAGGGACTTATCCTCAGTGACAGACAATGACAATGGGGACAACTTTGTAGCTATAAAATCATAGTCATAGTGACTTTGAACTTCTTACTTTGAAATGAATTCTTATTTCAAGAGGTAAGATTGTGACTTTATTGGTAAATGGAGATATTTATTCTTTGAAAATGTACTGTATCTATGAAGCATGGTGGAGAAACACGTCAAATGGAGTCAGGCAATCATGTACCAGAAGGGAAATAAACAGACTTTGTAGAAATCACCATACACTTCCATAGACAAATTATTCAGAATGATTGGGCATAAAACTAAGTTTTCTTTTTTACTTTATTGAAAATTGATTCTTCTCTCATACACTATATCCTGACCAGTTTCTCCTCCCTACACTCTTCCCAGCTACCCCCAAGATTTCAAAGATTCCGTATTTATCCATGCATTGGTAAGACCAGAAACCAACATGACCTTCAAATTTGTACACACATAGCATTCAGCCAAAAGGCTAACAAGTTCACTAGCTTTGAAATACTATGGTGGCTTACTATCAGGGAATATCACGTGCAAAGACATTCTTTGTTTATGGACTGAATGTTCCAGCATCATAGGCATCACTGCAGACAAATGAGGATGTAAATGTAGAATGTGAAGGATGAGAGTCATTCTGTGCCATGCTAGATGAACCTTCATAAACCTATTTGAATACTTATAGATAAGTTTCCTCTGTTAAAAATTATGTGAATTTATTCCATCACACTCCTATTACAAAGCACGGTGGCATTGGGAAAAGATTTGGTGTGCTTTAATAAAAAATAAGTAATAATGTGCTAAATTATTATTATTATTCATATTTTACATGATGAAATTAATATTTCAAGATACTTTAAAGAGTGATGGTCTATTTAGAGGTATTTAAAATATTTAATGAGCTTATAACAGGAAGTTGCATTTGTAATTTTAGTGTGACCTCTCTTCTATTTCTTCTCAGTTGTAACAAGAAAATTTGTATTCTTTTTAGAAGTTGATCAAGACATAACCTTACTTAAAGAAGTGATAGCTGTTGTGACCAGTATCATTTACAAAAAACCCCTCTATGTATTAACTATCAGAAAGCTGAAATGCCACCCTGATGTCTGTCACTAATTTGTATGTGCCTTCTATTGCATGGCTACACATTATTTATAGTATAGAATTCTCTCAGTTAGTTCAACCCACCTGGTGTTCAGATCTATTCATTTTTTTAAAGATTTGTTATTTTTATTTTATATTTATGAATGTTGCCTGCATATACATATGTATACACCACATACATGCCTTGTGCCTGTGAAGACCAGAAAAGGTCACTGGATCCACAGAATGAGAACCTCAGATTGCTATGAGAAACCATATGGGTGCTAGGGAATCAAACCCTGGTCCTTTGCAAGTGCAGCAAGCTCTCTTAACTACTGAATCATCTCTGAAGCCCCATAATTTTGTTACTTATTATATGTACATGCATACATATTTATACATATATATGTGTATGTGTTACATAGCTTAAAATGATTTTCTGCTGTAAAATGGAAATGATAAAAAATGCTATTTAATGGAAAGAAAAATAGAAAAATATACAAGTTTTTAAAAATCCTGTGCTGGTGATGTAGTAAGCATTTAATAAAAGTTAGCAATTATTTAACTCTTTAAACATAATTCTCTGCTTTTACATTTTGGTCTTTTGTTACACTTATAATAAGAATATTGTTATTTTCTTAAGAATCACATTATTTTATATTTATTTATTTCTGTGAGGGAGTGGTACAGGTAACAGATATGCTTTACTATAAGTAAATATAAATAAAAGTTATTTATTAAATAATAAATTTCTAGCATTTCTGCTTAAATTATTTGTAAGGGATTATTGTACACAATGTATAAATAATGATAACCCTAGTAAAATGTTCATTGTTGGTCTAATTTTTTAAAAAATATATTAGTCAGTAATGCTCTCCATGTATATATCAAATAAAATGAAGTGACTTATTTATAAATCCCTTACTATTATGTCTCCATCACAGCCTTGATCTGGCAGCAGCTACACTGTCCCATGGCTTTCCTGGAGGATGGGAACCACACTGCAGTGACAGAGTTCATTTTATTGGGCTTAACAGATGACCCAGTCCTTAAAGCCGTCCTCTTCACCATCATCCTGTGCGTCTACCTGGTGACTGTGTGTGGGAACCTCAGCACCATCCTCCTCATCAGAGTCTCTTCCCAGCTCCATCACCCCATGTACTTTTTTCTCAGCCACTTGGCTTCTACTGACATAGGCTATTCATCTTCTGTCACTCCCAACATGCTTGTCAACTTCCTGGTAAATCAAAATACCATCTCCTACCTTGGATGTTCTATACAGCTTGGCTCTGGTGCTTTTTTTGGGACAGTTGAATGCTTCCTTCTGGCTGCCATGGCTTATGATCGCTTTGTAGCAATTTGTAACCCACTGCTTTATTCAAACAAAATGTCTACACAAATCTGTATCCAGTTAGTTGTAGGATCTTATATAGGGGGGTTTCTTAATGCTTCCTCCTTCACCCTTTCCTTCTTTTCTTTTCTCTTTTGTGGACCAAACAGAATCAATCACTTTTTCTGTGATTTTGCTCCTTTAGTTGAACTCTCCTGTTCTGATGTCAGTGTCTCTGCAGTTGTTACCTCTTTTTCTACTGGATCAGTAACCATGATCACAGTGTTTGTCATTGCTATCTCCTATACCTACATCCTCATCACCATCCTGAAGATGCGCTCCACTGAGGGCCGCCAAAAGGCCTTCTCCACCTGCACCTCCCACCTCACTACAGTCACTCTGTTCTATGGGACCATCACATTCATCTATGTGATACCCAAGTCCAGCTACTCCACTGACCAGAACAAGGTGGTGTCTGTGTTCTATCTGGTGGTGATACCCATGTTGAACCCCCTTATCTACAGCCTCAGGAACAATGAGATTAAGAGTGCTCTGAAGAGACAGCTTGGTAAGAAAATATTTTCTTAGAGCAATCTATTATTTTATAAAACTTAATATAATAATGATAATTACCCAAGACCAATGGGACCATTATCTCAGGTTTGGTTATTAGGCTTCTTGTTATACCTTTTGTCCTCATCTCTTTTTTCTCCCAGTATGTATAGATTCTGTATTTATTGCATTTCTCTTTTTTATATTTTAATGTGTCTTTGAAAATATTGTACAATGTATTTTGATCATGTTCATACCCTCTCCCAACTCCTTTCATTACAACTCCCTTTCCTACACACCCAACTATTCTTTTTATCAAAACCAGCTTGTGCTACCTGTACACCTTCAGTGTATATTCTTCCACTGAAGCATGTAGGTCCACACCCTTAAAAAACTGACCCACCTCCTGGAAGGTATCAATTGTCAACTCCTCAGCTACAGATGGACTTCATGCTCATGTCCCCTCTCCATGCTAGGGCTTTGTATGATTTTATCTTCTGCATACTGACACAGGTAACAAGAGTTCATATCTGCAATCATTCTGTTTTTTTCCAAAAAGGATGGAGTCCACTAGATTATGCAGTAGGTTACAGCTGGTATTTAGAAGGTTCACCCAGCAAAAATATACATATCTGATGGAGGGCAAACTCATACACAGGGCAATGAGAATTGCCACCTTTTAAATCGATGACTGCTTCTTACTGTAAATTTCTTGTGTGATGCCATGGCCTTCCCCCCCGTAACAGCTTTGGAACTCATCCCACAATCTTAGCAGTGTATTTCTCATTTGTTGGGCACAATTATTCCTGTTTACTAATAGAAGGATAACTTCCACCCACACTATGTAATTCTGGTGAGAAAAATAAGTCACACAGTCAAATCATTGTTCCACATTCCAATAAAAACTTAGAGGTCTGCTCTTTGCAATTATCTTTATGACAGGACAACTTGGCCAGACAAGGTGTTTATGTAAAAAGGTCACAAATGGGAACTTTCACAGATAGGCTCAAGGATAGAATTGCAGCATTTGTTGAATCAAAGCCCCTCAGAGAAAAGAAGAACAGAGCGCCATAAAGTCACCCACCTACCAATAACAGGAAGTGCAACTCAGGTGTCCCTGCTTTGGCCTCAGAAGGCTATCAACACTTTCACCTCGGTTTATTGATGCAAGATTTTTAGCTTAGGAGACTAACTGTTTATGTTTTAGCCCTGAGATTTTTGTGATTAACTGAAAGAGGTTGTTAACTGAATTGAGCAGCTCCAGAGAGAGGTAATCTTCTCACACAGTCACTGTGGCAACAGATGGCCAGAGCAGCTGGGAGTTGTCAGGTCCAGATTTTGCACAAAATAGTTATAGGTCCTCTCTTTGTTCTAACCAGTTAGGGTAAAAGATGCGTTTTTTACATCTAAAAGTTCTTCACTGCCAGTTAACATTTGATTAATATTCTGATGCAAATCAAACACTGCACACTTCCCCTGTGGTTTACATGGGTTGCATGGTTACACTGACACAGCCCCCCTGGGCACAGCTGCATTCCCTGCATACCAGGAGAGAAGCAGCATCTGCTGCATTTTGTGTTTTTTGTGTTTTATCAGTCACAAACTTTTAGCTTATCTATCTAGTCACATTTAAGGAATGTAGAATAATACATGAATTCCCCTTTTCCTTCTTAGATTTCTACATTGGTTTAATTTTTCCCCTTTATGATCTCTTCCCCTTTAAGAGGTAAACAGAACTTCTTACAGCCACACCTGTCACCAGTCATAAAAAAAGAGGTGACAAGTCATCTCTTTATATAACTCTTGTCTGCTTTATGACCCTGAGGTTAAAAAAAAAAAGCCTTGTAACCTTTCTATTGCTAAAGAATTGCTGCTGTTGTATGTGTATATAAACTGGAAACATTTGAAACTTGAGGCAAAAAAAATAAAGAGATATGACTGGAACAGCACACATGTGAGTTTTAAATATCCTAAGTTCCCTTTGCTTCACTGTGGCTTCTGACCTGAACCCTGGAGGTGGCCTTGCAGAGCTACACTCCAAGGCTACCAATATGAAAGCACTGTTTATTTGTAGTCATCTACCAGCTCTGGCTTTTACAATCTTTCCACACACTCTTTCACGAAGATTCCTGACCTTGGAGAACAGGGGATATGATACAGATATAGTGCTGAGTCTTCCACAGTCTCTAATTCTCTGCATGTTCATAAGTTGTATGTTAATCACCATCTACTGCAAAAAGAAGCTGTGCTGATGAGGGTTGGGAGATGAACTAATCTCTAGGTATGATGATAAGTCATTGCAAATTAGCTTAATATTATGTCCATTTAGGGGAATAATGATAGTGGGTTCTTCCCTATGGCCTATGACTTGTTTAGTACAGGTTTGGGCCCTGAGAGTCATGTTAGTTGTGAATTTCATCTTGTGGAGTTAGACTTAGATCCAGTAAGAAAAGTGATGCTTATTCCCATGATATTTGTGCCACTATAGCACCAGTAGGCATGTCTTTCCAGACTGGTGGTTATTGTACTTGAAGTGTTCACAAGACAAGTTGTCTGCACAACACTTTAAAAATATAGTTATATTAGGCTACTTCTACTTTAAAATTTTAATTCTTTCCATTCAATTTAGAAGAGACTCCAGATTCTTACCGTGACTCTTTCCTTGGATTATCCTGACTTACTTTTTGTTTCTTGAAGGTTATAAGGATGAGTGAACTTGCAATTTTCCATCTGGAAGCTATTTGCCCACTCTCCATATCTACAAGCCCTTCTTAGTTTCCTGCTCAAATATCATTTGCCCCATGGGGATTTCATTCCTAACCTACACAAGCTAATGCCACACAGTCTTGCCACAGCTAACACCAACCAGCCCTCAGCTAATACCATCCAACCCTGCCACAGCTACCTTTACCATTCATACAAGCTCCATATATTCTTCTCCACCAACTTCTAGGTTTCAAAGGTTAATTCTTCTCTAGTCTAATCACCACTGAGGTAACAATTTCATGAGAATTGTTTTATTCAGAAATATATTTTTAATGTCTACTTGGTGCTACAATACAATAAATACTCAAAAATACATCTAGATGGAATTAATACCTCAAAAAATACATCTAGATGGTTTTCCTGTATCTACCTGTAAAATAATTCCAAAGCTGATACAATGTTCTGGAAATAATTTTAACTCATGAAGAAAGACACTACTGGCTTTTGGTGCCTTCTCTCAGCTGTCTTCAAATATGTAAAGAATAAGCCTGAAATCTTCATTGATATGTAATTTAATGTATCTTACTGGTCATTAATTTATTATTTCTCAAATATCCATGCTCAGTTAATGCCTAATACAAAATTCAGAAAAAAAGTTGGATATTCTGACCTCAGAGATATGGACTCAGTGTTTATGGGGAGGCCAGACTTTATGTTCAGGAATTTGGGGTTTACATGACTAAAGTTCTAAGGAATCATGTAGTCAGATGCTTAAATTTTCACCAGCTATTTTGAGATGACTGTGGAGTGACAAAAACTAGGAACAAATTGTCAGGAAAGGTTGCTATAAAGCTCCCAACATGAGAGTTATTAAGATGAAAAAGCAAATGTTTAGCAGATAAAATCATTGCCACCATGCCTGATAATGTAGCTTTGATCCCAAGGATCTAAATGGTGGGAATAAAGAACCAATTCTCATAATTTGTACTCTTAAGCACAGAGAGAGAGAGGGGGGGGACTAAAGAAGCAGGCTAGACAGACAAAAATACTACAAGACAAGGAGATACAGATTAGAATTAAGAGGAGAATGAATGGAATAGAGAGATGGTTTAGTGATTAAGAGTACATACTACTTTCCAGAATTCACATTGTGGCACACAACCATCTATAAATCAATTCTAGTAGATTCAGCCCACTCTTTTGCCTTCTGTAGGGAATAGGCATGTGCATGGTGTATATCCATGCTGGCAAATCACACATATACATAAAAATAATAGAAAATTAACTCTTTCAAAAGAAAAAAATGATATTGGAGAGAGCTTATCTATGTGAACTAAAGGAACCTCTCTCATTTACCTGGGTCTTGAATCTTACAATGTCTATTCCTATGATAGCAATGGCCACAGTATTAGTAACAGATTTTACTGCTACATATATTAGTCTCTACTTTCTTACTTAATTTTGGAACCTCAACAGAATAGTGTGGATCACAAAATCCATTCAACACATCTGGGCCATGGGAGTCAAGGCACCCCCTCCATCTTTGATTGATCCCCATCTAACAGTCATAAAGTTCTATGTCCTAATATTTTTCAATCAGTGGTGTCCTTATTTTCTATTTATTTATATAAATGATTTACATGGTCTCTGTCTTCTAGAGACCTAGAGTTCACTTCCTAGTCATTATCCTCTAACGATAGGTGTTAAAATTATCTAAAAACATCTAACCTCTATTACCTTGCATGAAGCCTTTCAGGGTAGCAAAACTTTCTTTACCTCTGCCAGCCCCAAATAATGACATGGAAACTTATTACTAATTATGAAAGCTTGGCCTTGGTTTAGATTTGTTCCTAACTAGTTTCTATAACTTAAATTAACCCATATTTTTAAATCTATACTCTGGCACGTGGCTCATTTCCTCATCTCCATACTACCCATACTGCTTCCTCTGAGCCTGGCTGCCAACTCCACCTTTCTTCTTCCCAGAGTTCTCTCTCCAAGTGGAAGTCTTGCCTATACCTCCTGCCTCGCTGTTGGCCATTCAGCTTTTTATTAAAACAATCACAGCAATACATCTTCACACAGTGTATAAATATCCCACAACATTTATCCCTTTTGCCAAAAATAAAAAGGAAAGGTTTTAACTATAATGCAGGAATATTATATACAATAAGAACAATTATGAAGTAGGAATTACACTCATATTGTCCAGTCTATTTGTATTTGGAAAATTTGGAGAAATTACTCTATTATCTGTCTTATCTTGATGAGTTCAAAGTTTTGTACCTAAACCATTTTCTATCATAACTCATATTATCATCCTAAAAATATCTTTTTAAATCTCAAAACATTTTCTTAGATAAACAACTTAAGCTTTTATGTCCCTCAACCTTCTACATTTTACACCACTTTTGTGAGCTTTTTCAAATTTGGTAACAAGGAAAACTGTAATATAACTATCTAGTCTTCAACCCTATCAGACACCTGAGAAAAATATAATATTACCTGAGTAAACAGGAATTGCTGAGCAATCAACCTCTAAAACTATGGAAATGACAGAGACATCTGGTTGCTGGGACAGTCACCAAGGTCCCTCTGTAATGATGGGGCATCCATCTTTAACCTTCAGGCCTAGAATATCTGACAGACATTTTTGTGATGTAAGAAATTTTGAAGAACTGTCTTACCTTGTCTTGGCAATGTTCAGCAGTCAGCTTCTTTTGGGTCCTGCTTGTCCAATTTGGACTGTACACTGTTACCAGTCGAGGCAAGGGCAGTTTTGTGCACAAATGCTTAGCTTTGCCACATTGAAAGCAAACTCCATATGTAGGTTCTTTGATGCCCATCATCCCTTTCTGAAATAAATTGGTGCTGCTAAGAGCAGATGTGTCTCACTGTCATGAAAAGCCTTATGTCATTTAAACACCTTAAATGCCATATTCTATAGATTTCTGAAGTGTCTGAAGACCATCTGTCTATCCAAAAATACATATGTTTGACCTTGAAAACATACTTAACATGGCCATAAATTTGATTGCTAGATGACTAACTACTAATTTGTATTTCTTTTTTATTATTATTTATAATTATTATTGAGAAATTTTCTATTCATTTTATATACCAACCACATATTTCCCTTTCCTCCCTCCTCTTGCCTCTCAGCATTCCCTCCAACCCACCCCTCATCCCCACCTCCTCTAAGGCAACATCTCCCATGGGGAGTCAGCAGAGCCTGGTACATTCAGTTGAGGCAGGTTCAAGCCCCTCCTCCATGCACCAAAGCTGTGCAAAGTATCTTACCACAGGCACTAGGCTCCAAAAAGCCGGCTCATGCACCAGGGATGGGTCCCCATCCCACTACCTGGGGGCCCCTAAACAGTTCAAGCTAAACAACTGTCTCGCCTATCCAGAGGGCCTCGTCCAGTCCCATGGGGGCTCCTCAGCTATTGTTCCACGATACATGCGTTTCCACTAGTTTGGATAGTTGTCTCTGTACTTTTTCCCATCATGGTCTCAATGTCACTTGCTCATAGAATCCCTCCTCTCTCTCATCGATTGGACTCCTGGAGCTTGGCCTGGCATGTGGCCATGGAAGAGGTTTAATATTGTGTGTGGACCTGAATAGGATGTGGTGACCACATGATTGGTTCAACATGAGCCTCTGATAGTATCTTGGTTGCAATTAGTATTTAGTACTCATTGACTGAAACAGATAATTCTTCACCATCTGGCTGGTCCTAGTCCAATCATCTAAAGACCTTTATGATTGAAGTCTTCAAGAGAACTTTTGACTCTAATATAATATAATCTTTCTCTCCTCCCCTCTCTCTTTCTGTGTGTCTTTCCTGCCACTTCTTTTCACCTCCCAGTCTCCCTCTCTTTATTAACCTGTGTTTGTAAATTTCAGGCATGATTATGTCAAATCTCTCCTGAGACAAGTTATTAAATGTGTGCATATATGAGTAATACTTACATGTGTTGTGTGTGTGTGTGTCTGTGTGCTCTGTTTTTATAGGAAAGCCTACTACAACTCTAAACAGCTTCCCTCATCTGTACTTACTCTATTCTAATTGATTCCCCATGCATCAGCCATAGCTATAAACCTAAAGAAACTATTTCCTTTCTCAGAGCCTAGATTACATCTCAAAAGATGTACATTTTTTACTATGTCGTAGAATTTTTGAAATGGTCACCATGGTGGCCCAATATTAACTGTCAGCTGGACAGGATCTAGAATCACCTGTGAGGTAAACTTCTGGGCATATCTGTGAGGGAGTTTCTAGATTGGATAAGCTGAGATAGGAAGAACCAATCTAAGTATGAGACACTATTCCACAGCCCACACTAAGTTGACTATAGGAATTTAGTATATCTTAATTCATACTGTATTGACTTTTATATATTCATGGCTTGTTTCCTCACAACACTAGATGTTTCAATTAGGTGGTCAAAATGTCTTTATCTTTCTCTGGACTCTATATTCCACATACTTCTAGGTCCTTAGTAAACTTAAATAAACAAAAGGCCTCAATGAATGAAAAAGGTTAATTAAGGACAAAAGATACTTTCTCTGTCTGAAATCATTGATTTTTCTGGTTGTGGATATGCTACAGAGCATGTAAACAGTCTCTATAGACCAAGGAAAGGTCATGGTCACAGACATTTGCCATCCTTTAAGGCCCACTCCTTGAGAAGGCAAGTGGTCAGCTTTGTAGAAGTATCTTCCACTAGGAGACTGTTTTTGACACATTGCCTTAGTAAGCTCCTTCCATACTAAATATGGAAGCCTAAACTCTGAACTGCCATGCTGGATTGTATTAGGCTAACCTTTTTTAAAACTGAATGAAAGTTGGGATAAATACTTTTGGTGTTCATTATTTAAAAAAAAATATGGAGATTCTTTTTTTTTTTTTTGGTTTTTAGAGACAGGGTTTCTCTGTGTAGCTTTGCGAATATGGAGATTCTTACAAGGTAAAGGTGATGAAATTCTTGGATACCTCAGGGCTAGAAGGATAATGTAGCAAGTCTCTTAAGTTTCATGTTTTCATTTACTGGAGATAATGTGGAGCTTCCACCAGAACCCTAGACAGTCACAGACAAGCAGCTGTAAGCCTGAGTTTCCTAATGAAGTAACAGTTCAACATTGGCCTTGGTCCAATAGAAGCTCCTTGGGCAACACTTACCATAAATCGTACAAACACAACTGAAGAAGTAATACCCTCCCACGCTCCCAGTTTAGGTGGCTCAATGGGGTGGAGAGCTGATTCACCCTATCCTTTCTGCTCTCTCTACCTGGGCCCGCAATTATACTGGGGGAATGAGCCTCCTGTCATCCTGCAGCCTAGTGAGATGATGTGAGGGCTAGAATTTTTTTTCAACTTGACATGAGCTAGAGTTATCTGGGAACAGAGGACAGCAGTTAAGAAACTGCCTCCCATAGACTGGCCTGTGAGTGCTTCTCTAAGGCATTTCTTTATTAATGAAAGGCCCTGCTCGCTGTGGATGGTCCTATCTAGTATAAGAAAGCAGGCTGAGTAAGCCATGGAGAGCAAGGGAGCAAGCCAGAAAGCATTCCATGGTCTCTGCTTCAGATCCTGTCTCCAGATGCCATCTTTGAGATCCTGCCTCAAAGACTATGACATTGAAGGGTAATCCAAAGAAAACTTTTCCTCTCCAAATTGTTTTATGGTCCATGTTTTACCACAGCAAGTGTTGCTACAGAAAGAGAAAACAATGACAGTAGTCAAAGGAATATAGTGTGAAAACATCTCAATACAGGTGGAAAAATGAAAACCATATCCAGTTCCACAGTGGACAATAGGAGCAGTACAATTAATAACATTCTACTGAAAACTAAGAGAAAAAAACAGAGACCAACCCTGAGATGAACCTTCAGGTCCTAGTAGTTACAGATTCAGGAAGATGTGCTTTGCATTTTGCATTCCTCTGTTACACTGTTGTTGTTTTGTTTTTTTCTATTTTGGTTGTGTGTGTGTGTGTGTGTGTGTGTGTGTGTGTGTGTGTGTGTGTAGGGATGGATGTAGAGTACATGTAGCTGTTAGAGGACAATATTCCAGGAGTCTGTTATCGCCTTCTAACTTGTTTTGAAGCACCATTTTTTTATTTCTGTCCCACCGTGTATTCTAGGTTAGCCAGCATCAAGCTTCCAGAAGATTGGTTTTTTTTTTTTAGTTAACATAATTTTTATTGAGTCTTTGGGAATTTCACATCATGAACCCCAATCCTTTCCCAGCCCTTCCATATCTGCCCTCCACTCTTGTAACTTCCCTCCCCCCCCAAAAAAAATAAAAAAATAAAAATTACAAAAGGCAAGGAAGAAAATCTCACCAACCCATCTGCGCAATGACCTGCTCCTCTACCAACGGCAGCCATCTGAGCACTTACCGTTCCACTCCTCTGTGTTCCCTGCCTCTCCATCACATATTAGTTCATAGCGGCTCTGGAAGTTGCAGTGTGTCATGAAATACACCCTTTTGCCCAAACAGTTTTACTTGCAAATGTTCATTGCAATAGTCATTGATCTGGTTCAAGGCCTCTGGCTTCTGCTGCACCATCAACACTGGACACTCACCAAGACTCCTTTCAGATATCCTGCTGTTGCCCTGAGTCATGGAGATCCTGTAGCTATGGATCCACAGGACCAGCCCCTTCATGCCCCTTCATGCCCCTTCATGCTCTCCAGCAGTTCATAGATAGTAGATGTTGGGGTGGGTCAATTCAAAGCCCTGGATCTGGGCCTGGGTGGTAGTTGAGTTGGTCAGTCCTCCAACTCTACTGTGCCCATGCCACATGGGAGCCAGCTCTCACACTATCAGATGGGTAGGGCCAGCTCTCCTGGGCCCATACCTCTGTTAGCAATACAGTGTGGTGGCTGGCAAGGGGCGGAGCCAGCTCAGTGCAGCCCTCAGACATGAACATGGCTTCAGGCTGCAGTACAGACCATGGACAGCCACATGACCTTCAGTGGTAACACAGGCCACAGACATCAACACAGTCCCCTGCTACAGTAGCACCAGGGACCCAGACATGGCCCTCGGGAGCAGCATGGGACTGGACATCACCATGGCCTCAGACGGCAGCACAGGCCTCTCAGATCAGGCTGATCCTTGCCACCATGAATCTCCAGTTCCCTTTCTCTTCATACCACACAAACCACACTGCTTCTCTCCTTTTCCCATCTATCTACCACATACTTGCTCATCATAGTGGTGCTGTGGTTGTCTTCTACCCACTGCCACACTGCATCATGGTGGGTTTGCCCCTTCAGAAGATTCTTTTGTCTCTACTCTCATCTTATTATAGAAGCTCTAGGAATAAAGATGCACACTATGCCAGCAAGCTTTTGATGGGTGTTTGGAGGAGTGAAATCAGGTCCTCTGGTTTGAGTAGCAAGCACTTTTATCCACTGAGTCATCACATCAGCTCCAATCTCCTCAGTACTATTGAAAAGTTGTATGGTCATACAATGGGTTTTCTCTCCAGGGTGATCTTAAAGTAGAGTATCATCATTTTAATATTCTTTTCTCTCCATTCTTTTAACCCAGTATGGCAGACTGGAGATATGGCTCAGTAGGTCTAGATTTTGAAAAACAAATGACTGAGCTCTATAATGTCTAAAAGATACATCAAATATACAAATATATTGACATAGGATAGAATCTAAAAAAGAAACAATATCATTCTAAACATTAATTAAAGAAAAATGGGAGTTGCCACATGAAAATTTGACAGCTCAGAACAAAGATGACTGGGTATATACATAGAAGGGTGTTACATAGTGATGAAGTTTTGAATGACAAAGCTAAGAGATGGGGAAGACATTGTATGTTGTCAGAGATGAAGGAGAGAATTGGGAAGAAAGGGATATTCGTGTGGTTGTAATTGACAGCATGAGCAATCCTCATGGTTGTGGACATGGTCTGTGTCTTGACTGTATCTCAATTCTGTCACTATACTGGTTGTGACATTGTACTAAGGTGTGGAGAAATGCAACAAAGTACACGTAGGATCACTATGGTGTTATCTCCTACTATTGCATGTAAACTTCCTACTAATTAAAAATGTAAAATTAAATTTAAAAATAAAGATTTAGAGATGTATAAAAAGCACTTTGTTTCCAGAAAGCGTTCGAGTTTGAGCTAAAAGTCTTTCCACTGCACTGTAGCCTTGTTGGCTCCTGACATTTCCAATACTGTTAGAGGGATGTTTATCAATCCATGAAGTTTTCATCTAAAAAGTTGATGCACGCAAAGCTTAGTTGACAGGTGCTAGTAGATAGCATATATTTATATGAACATGAGTCTTGGCAATTTTCAGTCCTGATGGGGTTTCAGTGGAATTTTAACAAGCAAGTCAGGTACTCAAGGGGTCATTTCCCATAAGACACCATTTCTCATAAAACATAGCCTTGTTTTACATTGGCAGTTCTCTGTTGTTTGTCCTTGAGGAACAGACACTGACAGGTACTAACTTTCCTTTTCTATTGATATAGGGATGTTTATTTCTCACTTTTATAATAGAAATCATAAAGATATTAATAAATTAGTTTCATATTTGCTCATTTCTATGATCAACATATGGCATTATGTATAGTATATTATTCAAATTAAGAATATCATGAGGTGGCATGTTTTAAAATAAAGCAATGGTGAGTGTTGTATAATACATGTCACTTTTCTAGGGTTCCATAAATTGTCGGTGACAAAGTCAGACTCTTGTCACTGGCTTGTATGGCTAAACCAGTCATGGCATTTCTGTATAATGTGTTTCATCCATGCCATACAATGCTCACTTCAGCTTTGATACTGTTATATTCATATATTTTCTATAAAAGGTTAAATTTCATTAACAAATTTTATACCTCTGCCCTGTACAAGAAGAGTAAAACAATGGAGTTCAGACATATGAAAGTACACTGTTAATAGTGCTTGCTCTTGCCAGTCAATTCACATATGCCATTATTAACAAGTACTAACATAGAAGCACACATATATGACATGGATATAGATAATGGACTATTTAGGAAGAGGAAGGGGAATAATGTGAAGAAGAATAAAGACAAGGAGAGGGTACCTGACATGCATATGGTCAAAGTAGATGAGATACTTGAATACACTGCCATGAACTTGTGGCTTTGTGCAGTGAATATGAAGTAATCATTTTTAAATAAACTGAAAAAGTAATGGTGTCTGAGCACAGTTTTAAAAGGCCAGTGTTGTGTGTGTGTATGTGTGTGTGTGTGTGTGTGATGTGTGTCTGTGTGTGTATGTCTGTGTTCATGTGTCAGTGTGTATGTACCTGTGTGTCTGTATCTGTGTGTATGTTTTTAGTGTGTATGTGTGTGTGTGCACATGTGCATGAGTATCCACATGCATCTCACTGACATTGAATTCTTGAAAAATTAAAATGAGTTGTTCCATTCCAGTTGTTTTTTATTCCTCATGTGAATGTAAACTAACAAAATGTTGTGAGTATTACAAAACAAAAAAGAAGTGCTAACTTTTACTGTCTGTGCATCAATTGATATTTACTGTTTTAATATTTATGTAAAGTAGTACATGAAAATATTTCTCCTAAAATTATACATAATATCTGTGTTTCTGTCATTTATATTATATAGCTGCTATGAAAATAGTAGGTTGCAATGTTGTATTCAATTCTAATAGCTATTTTTCTCTCAGTGGCAGTATTCCTAACATAGATGGGACCTGAGAACTACACAGTTGTAACAGAGTTCATTCTTGTGGGGCTAACAGAAGATGCTACAATCCGTGCCATTTTATTTGTTGTGTTTTTAATAATCTACTCTGTCACATTAATGGGCAATGTGAGCATAATCATGCTAATCAGAGGCAGCCCTCAGCTTCACACCCCCATGTACCTTTTCCTCAGCCATTTGGCTTTTGTAGACATTGGGTACTCCAGCTCAGTCACACCCATCATGCTGAGGGGATTTCTCAGGAAAGAAACATTTATCATTGTGGCTGGCTGTGTGGCTCAACTCTGTTCTGTAGTGACATTTGGGTCAGCTGAGTGCTTCCTGCTGGCTGCCATGGCCTATGACCGCTATGTAGCCATCTGCTCACCTCTGCTCTACTCCACACAGATGTCCTCCAAAGTTTGCATCCTCCTAGTGGGAGCTTCCTACCTGGGGGGATGTGTGAATGCTTGGACATTCACTGGCTGTTTATTAAATCTGTCCTTTTGTGGGCCAAATAAAGTTAATCACTTTTTCTGTGACTATTCACCACTTTTGAAGCTTTCTTGTGCTCATGACTTTTCTTCTGAAGTCATTCCAGCAATCTCTTCAGGATCCATCATTGTGGTCACTGTGTTTACCATTGCTCTGTCTTATGTCTACATCCTTGTCTCAATCTTGAAGATGCACTCCCCTGAGGGCCGCCACAAGGCCTTCTCCACCTGCACCTCCCACCTCACTGCAGTCACTTTGTTCTATGGGACCATCACATTCATTTATGTGATGCCAAAATCCATCTACTCCACGGATCAGAACAAAGTGGTGTCTGTATTCTACACGGTGGTGATTCCTATGTTGAACCCCATCATCTATAGCCTCAGAAACAAGGATGTTAAAGAGGCCATGAAAAAACTGATGACTAACACTCACTGGTAGCTACAAATATCTGGGATTTTAAACAGTGTAATGAACTCTAAACTTTCAGATGAATGGACAGTATACTATGGAAATTTATAATTATATAGATATTTTAGACATAAATTTTTTCATCTTACTATTAAGAACTTCTTCATCATCAAAGCAGTGGATTCATTAATATAGCCACATTTAGCAATTTTCTTTTTTTAATCCTTTCATTGACCACCATTTTCTGCATTTATATACACAAGTCTCTCACATAAGTTCTGTTTTCTTTTAATGAAGCATTTAGATTTGAAATTGTAGACTCACCTGGAATCCTTTGAATAAGAATAGTATTGCTATCCAAGATCTTAACCTGAAAGAAATGACCTCCTGGTTTACAAAAATCTAAGTGTTGAAGGCAGAGGTGTAGGTGGTAGAAAACTTGTGTTATCAGCAGGATTCCTCTTGTGATGCCTTATCTAGCCAACTCAAGAGGTTGCTCAAATTCTCCCTTATCTGTTGACCCTTCCATTTTAACAATTTGTTGAACTCAATGTCTAAAGGAGGCCCTTAAAGACATCCTATTGGGGATAATTAGGGTGATCTCACTTCTGGAGAGATGAAGACGTAGGGATTCAGTTTTCTTGGATCGTTTCAGTCTTGGGATATACTGACTTCTGCTGTATCTTTTGAACAATGTGTTTCTTTGATGCCCTTGAAACTGGAAATTCATAGCATTTTACACCTAATTCTGATATAGTCATAATATTAGATAATTTTCCTGAAACAGATCAATTTTCAATTTTGTGCTTTAATTTACCAAGCTGGTGTTTGCATACTAATTTTCTTTTGTGTGAATACATTTTCATCAAAAAGTATAACATTTTTAAAAAATATTTTTGTCTTTAATAAAAATGTAAACATCAGATTAATCCTAATGCATATTATATTACAAGATGGATTTTTTGACTGATAAGAACTGATACTATATTTGACTTTAGCCAAAAGACCAAACTGGGATGATACTATTCAATTTCCAGCAGTGTTTCTTCAATTTTCAAGACCTAGTTTGAATACCTTAAGCATTAGATTACACAGCACCCACATTTCTTCACTTCTGTAGCAGTCAAGTAATTGAGAGGTTGGCTGAAGTCTCTTAAATTCTATTTCTCTAGGATTTCCAATAATATTTCAATATCTAATTACATGAATTAAATTATTTTCTGCTCAAAATAACTAGGAGCTGTTAGTCTTTACTTAAATAACCCCTTGAATGAAGTGTGTGAGATGCTTATTGAGGACTAAACACTACATACATAAACGCCTCATGAATATCATGATGTGGTCAGGGGACCACCTCACTGTATCAAGAGAGAGAAAGATGATATACTGTAGCTGGAGACTTATCTAGCACTCAGAGAAATTTACTGACTTACTTTTATGAGTGTACATTGTACATTTTTATTTTTACCAGAGTTTACAGATCAACAAGAAAGAAAGAAAATCAATTTAAATGTTTATTTTGGTGGCGTCATAAATGTGTTTTAAAGAGGATGAATTCCATATGTGGCCTTGAAACTTTTATCCTCCCATCAACACAATGACATAAGATGATACCTCCACATTGCTTCATAAGATCGGACTGTAGACCAGCCTCTACAGTGTGTTCTTAATTAGTGATTAATGGAAGAAGGCCCAGACCACTATGGGTGGTGCCACCAGTAGACTGGTGGTCCTAGGTTCTATAATAAAGTATGAAAATCAATTTGAATGTTTAGTTTTAGGGGTCTGTCATAAATATGTCCAGAAGAGGATGCACTCCATATGTGTAATTTCAACATTGACTTAATGCCCTTAGTATGCAGTTTGAAGCCTTTGTCCTCCTTCACTCAAAACACAATGGCATGAAGATGACATCTAAGATAGCTTTCATGTAGTAGTTTGAAAGCAACAGTATGCAATAAATTAGGCATATTAAGTATCCAAACCATGAAATTATGACTTAGGCTTTCCCCCATCATCTATTAAAATTTTTATTGTATTCCTAAACAACCTCAGCTCTCCCTATATTTCTTAGTTAGAACTGGGTAAGCCCCTTTAGGGTGACTGTGTATTATTATCTTCATATTTTACTGATTACATGGTTATAGAGAAGGAAGAGAGATGTGCTTATGTGATCAAGAATTTACCATCAGAAGAGGATGACAGGAAAGATCAGATATTTAGAAGTATATCTAAGGGAATGATGATTGTGGTGGAGTATGGTTCTAGTCTCACATGAACAGACATGGGAAGATGAAGAGAGTGGTAAAATCACCCTGTGATCAAGAGATAAGATTTCTTAGTGTGATTAAGGATTGTTTTTTATAATGTGGTTATTAAGCTGTGAATTCAGGTTCCTAGAGATTCCTCAAATTTAATGTGTCATAATGAACACATCCTATATAAACTCTCTGTAATATCCAACTGCCCTTAGTCTCTTAGGTCTTGGGGGTGCAGATTATCAGTGTCTATGGCCCCTGTGATGAAAAGGTCATGTTTACTACCCAGTCATCCTTCCATCTACCAACCTATCCACGTAATGTATACTAATTAAGCACATAGTGCTATTAAGGTATATCAAGGAAGTAAAGACCCAACCTTGTTCCTCAACATGAGAACAAAGACTTAGGAGAGATAGACTCAAAGAATTAAATTAAATTGTTAACTAGATTAACAAATGCAAATATTTAGCATACTCTATACAGGCACAAGAAGAGAAATGAGCTTTTCTGGGAAGGCAGTATTCTACAAAGATTCTGGATGGAGTGTTTTACTGTACATCTCCAGATTAACTTTTCTTTGGACTTCTCACAAACATAAATCTGAATGCCAACCTAAGATTTCAGTTACACTCCAGCCTAGCACAAACCTGCTTGGTCATCTGATGGCAAGTAGATCCAGCCTGGGGGAGATTAGGTCATAATGCCAACTGAAAGCTCTCACCCACAGTTTGGGTTGTTGTCTTGTATCAATATGTCTTAAGCAAAAGTATAAGCCACAATGCATAGAATTGGTTTCCAAGGGTTCAAGGAGGGATTCCTACACTAAAAATAACTCACTCTATTTGTTCTGTTATGCATGTTAGTGGCTTTGTGCAATTTGAATAATTAATTTTGAATGTTATGAGAACAAGATATTTTTTAGATTTAATCAAGAAATTAGTAGGGCTCTGCTTCTTCTGGGGACTTTAGGAAGGAATCCATTTGCTTGTTTTTTGAGATTCTAGAAGCTATCATGTTTCTTGGTTTCTAGCCTTCTTCACCGGTTCAAAATCAGCAAGGTTTTGTATCTTTTTAAGTCATAATTTCCCTTACAAGCCTTTTCACCCAGTTTTCAGCTGCCAAGACACTTGTAATTATACTGGATTCATTTGGATAACAGATTTTGTCACTTGAACAGCTATCTTAATCTCATCTTTAACAGCATGCCTGCTTTCCAATTAATCTAGCATATTGCTGGTTAATGATATTTGTTCTTCATCATTGTGATGGCTAATTTAGAAAATGCCCCACCGGATTGGTCTGTGGGCAAGCCTGTGGTATATTTTCTTAATTAGTGATTGATGTGGGAGGGCCCCAGCCACTGTGGGTGGTTCCACCCTTGGGCTCTTGTTCTGGGGTGTATAAGAAAGCAGGCATTAGGGAGAAAGCCAGTAAGTAGCACTCCTCCATGGCCCCTGCATCAGTTCCTGCCTGGAAGTACCCGCCTTGAGTTTCTGTCCTGAATTCTCTGGATGATGGATTACAAGCTGTAAGATGAGATAATACCTTTCCTTCCCAATTTGCTTTTGGTCATGGTATTTATCACAGCAGGAGAGGCCATAACTAAGACAGTCATCTTTGAAAATACTTACAATGCCTTCTACATTCAGTAGTAAGGGACATTTTATTCTAGAGAACTTGTGGTCATCAGAAACTTTCTAATTACTGCTGCCACATAATATCTAAAATTCAAATTTTTTAATATTCTATGTACAATTTACAAAAACTAAAATGTGAAACTCTAATTGAGTAATTGTTAGTTACTAACAAGTGTGTAAACTGTGTAAGTCAAGCATGCATCATAATACAGAGCATTATCATAAGCCTCAAATGTTCCCTTACCATCTTCCCAAGTTGGGCTTCAATCCTATCCTATATGAAGCATCCATCATGTCAGTTTATTTTTCACTGTGCCTAATCACAAATGTTCATACAAATGGAGCCAAACATTGTGCCCTTTTCAGTTAGTATATTTGTCAAATTTATCCATAATAAATTACTCTGTATGAGTAATTCACTATCATTTGTTACTAAATTGTATTTTTCTGTATATGCTATATATAATAGTGTGTGTGTGTGTGTGTGTGTGTGTGTGTGTGTGTGTAATATACTATAACATATGATCCTTTCTCTATGAATGGAAACCTGAGTTATTTCCATTTTGTTATTAAAAATAAAGCTGGCAGAATAGAAATTTGTTTTTAAAAATAATTGAAATTCACCCTCACTATAAGGATTGGTTGTCCTTTCTTGGAGGCCTGATCATTTCTGAAGAGGAAACAGAGGAGGAGTGGATCTGGGGAAAGGGGAAGGTAGGAGGAGCTGGGGGGAGCAGAGAGAGGGAAAACTGTGTTGTGTGAGAAAATCTTTTTTCAATAAAAAATAAAGTTCAGTAAAGAAAAATCAATGAAACCTCAAGTTCTCTGTTCAAAGTGAACATTGTAAGTAATAAGTCAGATTGACCAATACAAAGTAAAAGGCAAATTTAAATAATCAGACATGAAATGATGTGAATTGAGATTGGTCACTGAAGGAGTTAGACATGGGGCAATCATGGAAATTTTTGTTTTATTTCACAACAATTGAAGATGCACCTTTGTGGTTAAACACCCTTGAAGCAATGGTTAGTTTCTTCATGCAACATCAGAAACAAAGACCTGTCATTGTGCAGGGATCTATCTAGCCATAACACATATATAATTCAAAAGAAATGCCTCTTCAAAAGACTCAAATTCTCTGCAATATCATTAACATTGTGCATTTGATCTCATTTGTAGGCTTTTCAAGAAGTCCATGGAAAGAAATACATTAAAAAAGAATGTATGCCATGATTTGGAAGACAAATTGACTTACAGTACTCTCTTGAATATGCCATTCACTTCATAAATATTCATAAAAACCTCTTTAAAAGTGTCAAACTCTAACTTCTCTTGGTATCCACTTTTCTAGTAAGCCTATTCCTGCATCCTTGAAGTGTAATTTACTTTCTTATTTTAATTTCATTAAAACCTAACTCAGTCTCCATTCTTAACCAGAAAATGGGTTCTAAGTGTGGTGCCCATAACCTTGGACCACTTCACTTGGACTGAGGTATTTTCTTGATCTCTCTGAACAGTCTTGGTTCCACTTTTTGATTTGCCAACTCTGGGTGCTTTTGGAACTTACTCACTTTCCCACACTGTAGTGAATCTTTGGAGTAAACTTTTACTTTTATTGTTGCAATAATTCTTGCCTTTGTGGTCTGTGAGTTGAATTATTTCCTTGGCAGTCCAAGAATCTCCTGAACTCCTAGACCCAAAGACTCCTAGACCCACTTACTTGTCTTAAATGAAAACAATTGTAAAATAAAGTCTGTGGGAGTAACCAACCAATGATTGATTTGACTTAAGACCCACTCCATGAGATGGAATGTACACCTGACACTGCTTTAGTTACCAAGAACCAGAGACTAAATAGCCCAGAGTCATCCAGTTCCAAGGGATCTGATGTCCTCTTCCAATCTCTACAGGTACCATAAATTCATGTGATCCACAAACATCCATTAGCACAAGACACTCATATATATAAAATAAAAGAAATATTTCTTTAAACCTTCAAGGATATGGGGATTTAGCTTAGTTGGCAGAGCACTTGCCTAGCAAGCTGGAAGCCTTGGGCTCAATAGCCAATACTACCTAAAAGGGATGTGATGGCTCACATCTGTAATCTTGTGGTTCTGCTTCTTCCTCAGTATTGTGGGCTGTATTGATCCACAAGGGTGGAGGGAGCAGAAGCAGGGAACATGGTTTGGAGGGCTGTAGGTACAAAGGAAAAAGCCCTCTGGGAGATGACTTCAATGAATTAGCTCAGCTTTATTCCAGAGTATAGGAACCCCTTTTTGTTTCTGATTTTGTTAATTTAGATACTGAATATTCTCTCTGCCTTATGGTTAGCTTAAATGAGTGTTTGCTCTTGTTGATTTTCTAAAAAGAAAAAAAGAAAAAAAACTCTTTCTTACTGATTCTTTGTATTGTTCTGTGTCTATTTTATTGATTTTAGCCCTCAGTTGATTATTCTGTGCCATCTACTCCTCTTGAATGGGTTTGATTCTTTTTGTTCTAGAGCTTCCAGGTGTGCTGTTAAGTTGCTAGTATGAGATCTCTCCAAATTCTGTGTGAAGGCACTTCACAAAGTTAACTTAACCTGTTAGCACACATAGCTTTCATCCTGTTCCATAATTTTGGGTATGTTATGCATTCATTCTCATTGAATTCCAGGAAGGCTTTAATTTCCTTCTTTATTTCTGCCTTGATCAAGTGGTCATTTGGTATAGTGCTGGAAGCTTTGCTCCAGGTGGGTTCAATGACCTGGGACTGATGTGTAAAGTCATCAATAAGAAGAGACTGTGACCACCTATTGTTCAAACAAGTGGCCCAGGTAACCTGGGCTTTATTTATTTATTTATTTATTTATTTATTTATACAGTTTCAATGGTTTGCATGAACAGTTTTACAATTAGTTTTTACTTCCTAAGTGTCTAAAAATGGTTACAATAATTGCCAGTTTATTCCTTGCTTCTTTCCCCTTCTGTCCCTCA